>CM034006.1:18493454-18556599 GCA_019603395.1 Cyrtorhinus lividipennis
GATGAAGCGCTAATAAGGTCAAATGTCAGTTTTGGTTGAACATTCCTTCTTTTCTTCGAATCCCCACTTTCAAAGTCGTTCCATCCACAATAGAATTCGGCATTGAACAATCGAAGGGCCTTCTTCATCCTATCGGGTTTTAGGCCTATTAAACTGGCCGTATCAGAGATAGCCACTCAACAGAGGGTGCGGAGGCTACAGACAATCCGCCGCTTCCTACGGTAACTTCCACGGTTCTACGGATTGTTTTTTCAAGTTATTGTCCATTGCTGAAGAAGTATTGATTGCAGTTAGGAGCCCAGATTCTATTTAACCACGTGGAAAAAATTTAAGACTTTTTTTGCGTTTTGACGGTAGGTATATTTTGACAATTATTATCATCAGCTTTTAGAAATAATAAAAAGAAGGTAATTCTGAATCATAAAACTTATAATTCTGAATCATAAAAGTTCCCATTAACCTGAGACCGAAAATCCAGTGAACAAAGTTCCTACTTTGGACAAAACCGATGACTATTTAGGTATGTGCGTGACAACATGACAGAAATAGTGAAAAATGAGAACGCGCGTGTCTCGCATGAAGAAATTTTGTGATAGGCACATATTGAAGGGCACTGCCGAACTAAGTCACATATTTTTGACTTATGAATCTAATGTGCAGTTTTATATTTTCATATATTTTCGTCTCTGGCGGATTTGCTCACGGGTAGAGTTGGCTACACTTTTGGAGGATTTGGATCATAACCGAGACCAGCGTTTTCGTGGTTCATTAATAAACTGTTACTCTTTCCGTAATACAAATCAAAACAATGTCTGTAGAGAATAAACTTCCACGTCGAACAAAATTATAAAGGGCGTATTCAGCCAAAAATTCAAATTTAGACAATTTAATGAAATCCGGGAAAATGAGAGTATTGGTGAGTTCAACGCATCTTGGCAGTTCTCCCCGCTGACATTTCCGGGGTATTTACCCTTCAAATAATTTGTTATACGTAGTTCGCATCTTTGGGCTAATGGAGAGGTTGACTTTTTGATTATTGAAAGCAAAAAATTACAGTAATAACTACAACGTACATAATATCATAACTAATTGAAATTCTTTCAAAGTTGTGTACACAAACCTTCATTATTTGCATTGTATGGATAGCAGTTTTGCGCTTAAGAAATGAAGGACAATAAAATAACCTCATCTTGTCTTTTCAACTTGAACTTGTACCTTTTTGAAAAAGTTAAAAGATTGTATATTTCCGCTAATTTTGCAGTTTTCCAAGGTCGGACTTGTGAAAGATGGCAACTTCAAACACCTTTTTCGCCCATTTTGGAAAAAATCTATGAAAATCTGCTTCTAAATCAATTCTTTCTAATCTAAATCAATTATTTTATTTATTTATTTAGTTTAAAACTGGTTTTAAGTTGGGTATGGTTTCAAGCACTGGTGTTCTGACTTCCTCAGCGCCTGTAATTACCCAAACTGATTACAATTTGAGTGCCGTTCATGGCCAACATTTGGAGCTGAAATTCAAGCTCACATACCTCGGAACCACGATAATTTCAATTTTATAATTTTTCTTGAAAATGAGTCAAATACAGCGGGCTGATGATAGTGATAAGAATTGATTATCTCCATGATAAGATATTCAATACATGTTCTTTGGCTAATGGGAAATTTTAACATTATCTTTTTCGCTCTAACTCCTCATCTTCTTTTTCAATATTAGGACCATTTTCGTCGAAAATTCACGCTGTGAACGTCATCGCTTACAAATCGTTTCAGCTGGAGGAGAAAATCCGTTGCGACAAAAATGTGGGGGTGAGCTGAAGGGTTGTCTTGATAAATTTTCGCTTTTAAATCAGATATTCCCAATGCTGACAAAACAATCCAGTCCCTTAACGGAACACGTAAGCCCGGAAGTGACGGAAAGTCGCGACCCGCGGGTTGTACAATTGAAAGGTGACCCAAAAGTGGACTCGACATTTAGTGAATTACATAATTACGGAAGGCCTTCGACATTCAGGGAGGCCTTGCCTAGATGAGGTGCGGCGGTTTGTTCTCGGGTCGGTCAAACTCGACGGTTGGTCGTCAAAGGCTTCTCAAGGCCTCGCATAAAACATTATTAGCATTGTTTGACCTTCGGGAGTTGTAACATCACTCCGTTCCGTATTATTCTTCCTTCGCAATTCGCAATGGAAATCTTCGCATGATTATCATTCGACAGCTCAAGTACGAGCGCATGCACTGCGCTTTGGTTGCTTTTACCCGTGTAATTGTCAGGTAGGTACAAACATGCAAATGAAAGGGACCGTAGAAGGCTCCCAACAGGGACAGGTTTTAGTAGTTATTTCTTAAAACTATCCTCTTTTACAACTTATAGACAAACCGAGTCATTTAATTCAGAAAAAAAGAAGTTTCATTGGATTCAGAGCTCAAAATTTAGTGGGAAATGATACCCCACACGCCTAGGTACCAGTAATCTCAACAAAAAAATCCATTTTTCGAGAAACACATTTTGACTTTCCCTCTCCTGTGTTTTCATTGAATAGGGATGTTAGCTAACTTATTAGAGTCCCATAGAAAGTTTTTTTCTTGAATAATCAACCCATATTTTCTTATCTTAACCTGTTTTCTCTTCTCTGGTTTTTTTTTTTTTTTTTTTTTTTTTTAGCAGAAAGTCAATCTTTCTAATTTGGCGCAAAATAGTCCTTCTGGGCATTACAAGGTGTAGTGACAAATTTCTAAAAATCTTAAATTTGGGTCTTGGGACCCATTTCCAGCTCTAGTTGGTCCTCTAAGCTTTTCAGCCCAATCGGACCAAATTTGGGAGGGGTTAGGGATCAAAATGTGTATTTTGAAAAATGCATATTCAAGATTTTTGGTGATCTGGGCGTGTGGGGGGGTTTCCACTAAATCGTGGACGCTGAATCCAATGAAAAGGGTCCCAGAACGATAGGAGCCCACTGGAAGAGGTTATTGGCAGCTAAATTATAGACGCTGAATCGATTGGAATGAGTGCTATGAGAATATTTAGTGAAATAGCAATTAATAAGAGCATGACGACTTAGCTGAACCAAAAACCAAAAATGACTTATTTGACAGCAGTTGACATTGCACAAACAACTTTTTTGGAAATATAGAAATGATTTTGCATCTTGAGTTGCCTTTTGACCCAATGATGAGATTAGAATTAACCAAGAACAAACTGTATCGGAGTCCCCAACAAATTTTTTTTAGGTACCAGAAACGGCGATTTTCAAATGATAAGGACAATAATGCGCCAATAACTTGTTCTTCTTTTTCTTCTTCCCCTCCGAGGACCATTGAGAATGCATTTGTGAAGGAACTTCTCCGTGCAATGAGCATGATTTCGTTCTAATGGAAACCCTTAGGTCGCTGTCGCTAGTTTAATATATTTTTAACAACGGCGTCTTCATTTAGGGTGCAGTCTCTATTCCATGCCTTCGACGGTAAGATTATTTCAGTCGAGTTTTGAAGAAGAAACGTCAGGAAATAGACTGGTCGACTTGGATTATTTCATTCTGCCGCGTTTCATTTAGCGTTTCTTTCTCTTCATTGAAGTTTAGTTTGCGGCGAACGGTTTCCTTTTCAAGCTTTATCGATTATGTATTATTCAACACGGCAGGAAACATCACGTGAAACCCTACATTCTAAGCAACGTGCCGAAGAGAGATTAGTCAGTTTCAGAAAAAGGGTCACACGTCTGTGGTTCACGTGGTCAGGCCCGTTCAACAATCATGTGGTGACTAAAATTCGGCCGTAGAGGGAATAAATTATTTGAATTTTAGATCAATTCTAGTGAAACTAAGATTGTCATCCTTCAGGCAAGTATCTCATTGGCATGTCTCATTGCAGACTCAGTAGTCCCAGCTGGTTCCTGACATGCTTATTTACACTATATCACCACAATAATGGTATCATGGAATTTCGCTCTTAATGAATTTGTCTTTGATTTATAGTTGATATTCTGAGTTTTGACTGAACAATTCTTCACTGGTTTAGAAATCTGTTGCAAGCTCGCACGCTGCGCCGGTCAATGGCCTGGCTGGCGTCGTCAAGGTCAACGACCTGTGGAGGGCTAAGGGACCGTTCACGGAATATTTGCGTCGTTTCAATCGAATTGCTGGAACCTTCCCATTCGCATCGAGACAACCTCGAGAACGCAGGGAACGTTCTTGGAGGTAATGACCGATAGCCGCAGGTAAAACGGCCCAGGAAACTCCGCGCAGGTGCGTTCATTTCGTAAGTCCGAATATAAGACGTTCGTGTTATATAAATCCGTGGCCTTCGTGTTTATAAATAGTTGCCGTGCCGTTTAATAGTGCAACAACCGGTGCGTTACAACCGCGAATTGTGTTTTGGATTTTGTGTAAGTTTGTGAACAGTGTAATTCAAGTGAACATTGTTTCAATTACACATATTATACTAACAACATAAATCGTTCAATAGAATCCATAGAATTGCTGGAGAGGCTGTGGGTAGCCAGGAGCAAATATAAGTACTCCTTGACCACCCTGTTAAAGGGCCACGTCCGCGACACCAAATTGATACATAATGCAAACGCCTATTTACAGGTATTTCCAGTTGAAACACCTTCCTCTCCGAATTTCACCAAAGACTGCAACGTGATCCCTCTGCTCGTACGAGGGTGTTAGTTTTTTCCTCAGTTAAATCACAAAAGCTGATTCAGTGCAGACTCGACCTTCAATCCAACACGTGGGTGGGGAACTGTTATCTCCTCCTGATGAGTGCATCTTTGTAAACAGGAATCGTCTTCCTGAAAAATCTCGTGGCAATGTTGATGTGACTGCGTTTTTCTATCTCTCTCTTTCTCTCATTTTATCGCGAGCGTCTGACCTTGAAACGTCTATTTTCCGCTTTTGCTTCTACCAACTATCAACTGAGAACACGTTTCTGTGTTCAAACTGTTGTGAGTCCGTTTATCATCATTTTAAATGACCCAATTAGTACTGAACCCGGTAAGCAGTAACGCTGTAATGTGACACAGAGAGCCTTCCATTCTATCCTAAATAAAAACCAAAGTGTACTTTGAACTTCCAAACCTTTCTCGTGGTCGATTCATGAACCCAAGTTTCCTTCAAGTCATTATTTTTCCTAATAATAATTAATTAATTGTTAATAACTTTCCCAATAAGTTTCCTGATAATTAATACTAATGTAGTTTTCTATATATGATTTGTTAAATATTTCTGGTCACACTAATTTGTTGCACCTTACATCACCAAACATACTTTCAAGTGAGTTACAGGTAAGGTAGTTTCTCGTAGAAGTATTCCTACTACAAAACCACCTAAACAGAAACGATCCCACGTATTACAAGAAAGTGAATTCCTGAAATTTCAAGTAATTTGTTCTTATTGAAATGACAATAATAATAATGCCTGATGCACTTGTACCGGCTAAAAAATAATAATAAATGAATAAAAATTGTCTTTCTCCTACAACGGTCTGCCGTCGGGGCGATAAATGGCCTATAAAATGCTCCGAAAAATTTGAAATTTGGCACTCAACTCCATTTGAATTATTCTTTGTGCCTATTTTGATTGGTTATTCCTTGAATAATCAACCTATTGTAACGATTTATATCTTCATATTTTATTACAATCCGTTACTTGATACACGTTCACATTCGCGCATTACACATGAACAATCACATCACTTACCGTTGTTGCACTTTTATAACACTATTACGCACATTTTGACACGAGCGTCTATACCAACTCGAACGCATGCATGCGTTCTGGTCCGTTTATACTGCGGCTGTCTCAACCTTCCCGCTGGGAACCGCCGTTCTTGAGTGAGAGGTTCCAGCAATCATAGGACGCAAATTCTCGAATTATTTAGCCCTCAACAGGTCATGGATCCTGCGACGCAGCAGCCCATTTGACGGGCGCGGTGTCAGCTCGCACACTATGTGATTTTTCAATCTAATTTGGTCAGGGACCCGTTTCCGGCTCTAGTTGGTCATCAACACTTTTCAGCCCGATCCGACCAAACGGGAAGGGGGGGGGGGGGGTCGAAATGAGTATTTCAATAAGTGAATTTTTGAGATTTTTGGTAAATAAGGCGCGTGAGGTATCATTTTTGACTAAATTTTGGATTACTGAATCCAATGAGACGGGCCCCGGGAAGATTGGCGCCCACCCGAAGAAGCCATGGGTCAAAATGGGTACCTACCTTCTTATTTTAAAAGTGGGTTTTCTTGATTTTTGGTACCTAGACGTGTGGGGTGTCATTTTCAGCGAAATTTCGAACGCTGAATCGATTGGAATGAGTCATCATGCTTTTGGTCCGAGGAATAACCAACCCCTGTGGAAAATTTTGCACCGTTTTCAGTCCGACCGCCAAATTTTCAAAATTAGCACCCGATTCATTTCATTGTGTCTAGACGTGTGGTTTATTATCGTTTCCCAATTAATTTTGAACACCGAATCGATTGAAACGGGTTTCAAACCGATTGCCGACCACCGGAACATGGTCCCTCATGAGGCAATGATGGATGTAAATGCGTACCTTTCATTTTTGAACGGTTTTTTTTTTTTTTTTTTTTTTTTTAAATAAGGAGTTAAATGTACTCCGGAATTCTCTAAGATACTTTTTTCCACAGCAGGCGCGACCATAAATGAACCGTAATATGTGAATCATAAACCGTCTTGGAATAGTTTTCGAAAGTTTGCGAAAAATGTCTCTCGGATTTTTTATTTTATTTCAATTTTGGAGGCTTTGATGAGAGCGGTATTTACTTACCTTTTGCGAAACCTTTTTTCGAAACCGAACTATTTTAACACGTTGTGTTCCTCCTCTTTCCCCTGTATACTTACCGTGACTGTTTGTAGCAATGCTAAATTTCTCCTCATTCATACATTTTTTTACATTGGCAAACGAGGAGGCTACCAACTTTTTGAGTCTTAGCGCTTCAACCACGATACTTTTTTATGCCACCTCGGACGCACAATCAATTTAGATGGAATTTCGGGCCAATTACAGCTCACGTACGGTTTCGTTCATAATCTGGTGTTCCGGTCTGACGATTCCGCCCTCGAAAAACATCTTTTTTGAACAAAATTCGGTTGTGAAAGGTTTCAAGTTGAACTCGCTATCTGTAAGTAACCACGCGGAGGCGGCGGTGTTTAATTATATTAGATCGGATGACGGGAAGTGTAGCAGGGGCGCATAGGATCAAGGACGCCCTTGAGATGAGCTCAGGTGCCGGGGCCAAAACCGGCGGCGACGACTGGTGGGCGGTCAGACGTTATTGGCCTGACTGGTGTGGGGGGGGGGGGGGGGGTGCATGCGAGGACAGAGTGATGAGCCCCCGGTAATTCCCATTACGTTGAGTATCTCTTCTATAAGGGCTAATAATGGGCTTTACTAGGAAAACCTGCAATTTGTCGGGGAAATGATTCTATTGAATTTTCAAATAAAAACACTCGGTAATGTGCCAGTCGGAAATACAACAACCATACGTTGTAATGTATTCAGCCAGATTGCGCAAGCAAGCTACGACGCAGAAACCTCGTGGAAGCCATACTAGTTTCTAATTCGTCACCAATTTCAACGGTATCACGATCGCAAATAAGATGAATTTATGTCAAACCCGGAATTTTTGTAAGCTACTAATGTCATGTCCGATTTTGGGGTGATTTTAACTCGTTAATAGGGAAATACTATCCTCAAAAGCGGGTATCCGTTCGGCGAACTGAACAGCGAACGAAGCGAACAGTTGGTGATAATAAACCTATCCGAATGGCCCTGATGGCTGCAACCGTGCCTTGTCCTCTTTCCATTATTATTTTATGACGCGTATGCCCTCACATCGACGATCTTGACCGTTGTGCAACACCATCGATAACTCGGAAGAAGGAATGCGTCTGGCACGAAAAGGTGCATTTAAACGTCAAATGAGAAACAAAAGTGAAAGGATTGTCGCGCCTGAAATTGACGGCTCACAGGCGTAGGAGCCGGCAAAGGACGTTTGCGATTGCTTTGAACGTTCTGCGTACGACTTGTTTTTCGCACGATGGCCTAAATACCCCTGTTCAATCATCCATCTCAAGGAACCTCATCTCAAATCTCACATTTGAGTGCTTGTGGTTGTCTCGAACGCGTAAAATGTTGTTCGTCGGAATCGAGTACCGATCCTGAAGATCGAAATCGCATTGAAAGCTCATACAATGGAATTCTAGGTATTAAATAATCATACAATTATATATTATGATATATAATTGTTTATAATAATTATACTATATTATGCAAATTCTAATACAGGGCGTCCCATGAGTTGTCCCCCCCCCCCCCCTCAACGCTATTTTCGTCCTAATGGGTGTGAACAAAACAAAACAATTTTTTTAATAAAATTTGTTTACTTTGCGTGATGAATTATCTTTATTAGCGCGTGCGTTTGCACATGAAATTTTATAGGTAAGTAGGTGTTTTTTTTCTGGCTAATTCTCCATTTCTTTTTCTACCCTTTTCCCAGACACACTGGGAATCGGCTATGGTGGTGATAAAAGGAAATACACAAGCAAAAAGAGATGACTTCTTCTTGCGGAATAAACAAATTTTCGTCATTATTCCGCAAAAATTGATTCGAATCAAGAAACGGATAGCATCACGTGAATCAGGGTTAAAAAACAACGAAATTTCCTGTGCCGCATAGTTCACCTCTTCGACTATTTGACAATAATTATGGGCTTGCGCAGCTTTGCTGAACCGGTTACGCGCAATGAAAAAAAAATGGTTGAGGGGTCATATTTTCAGGAAATTTGGGGGAAGAATCCAAATCTGCAAAAACATTGGGGTTCCCATTTAAAGTGCCTAACAATTGCGCATGGATGCGCAAATGGGATGTTAGAAAACATTGCCAAAAAATATGAATATTTAAATATTCAGTCCCATTTGGACGATTTCAGGAGGGGGATAGGGGGGGGGGGGGGGCTTGTGGGACCTTATGTATATGATATCAAATAGGGTTAGTTTGACTAGGCCACGCAACATAATTAGTACCTTTGTCATACCTAAAAACAACTCTAGTCAACCATGCAACCACATGCCCACCTCAGCCACCCACTCTGCCCTCCTCCACTGCTTGGTTCTAGTCTCTTGCCTATCCTTTCCAGTTGTCCACTCCTGCTCCTTCTGGAACCTTCCAGACCTTGTATAATTTTAATCAATTATATGTTATGGTGCCTCTTCCTCTGATAACTGCCCTTCCTCGTAGGAATAATCAGAACAATTCATCACTTAGTCAGACAATAATAGAAATTACAATCACAACCTGATGAAGAGAAGTGAAAGAACTGGAAATAATATAAGGAATTTATTAATCAATCAGTTCCCCCTGTTCAGCTCCAGGCCTCCCTTTAAGATCGAAAGATGCCAAGGAGCAGTCAGTTCAAATTACCCGCCGTTTGGGTCGACCAGGGTAGGACCATTTTGCTCGCACTAGATGACCAGACATCAGTGCTTGCTCGTTCTGTGAACTAAGGGGGTAACCCGCCGTCAAGGAAACCTATCACTTGCTGTTCATCTGTTCTTCAACAAGACGAACGTCTTGCTGTGTTCATAAATTCTGTATCAGTTCGATCAGTTATTAAAAGTTCAATTAACTGTTACAAGTTCTTGAATTCAAACCTACGGTCTCACAC
Source organism: Cyrtorhinus lividipennis (assembly GCA_019603395.1). Classification (NCBI taxonomy): domain Eukaryota; kingdom Metazoa; phylum Arthropoda; class Insecta; order Hemiptera; family Miridae; genus Cyrtorhinus; species Cyrtorhinus lividipennis. Next base: position 18,503,135 of record CM034006.1, read on the forward strand.
CCCCTCTACTGTGATTTCAATAATGGTCACTGATCAAATATTCAGCACTGAGCTCCTGAGCGATACAATATGGCGTTTCCCTGTCAAACTATAAAACACGACTCTTTTACGATGTAAGGATACTGCGTAGGTAGTTTTATATGTAGTTCACAACGGAGCCACGAGGGGGCGGCATGAGCATCAGCTAGTGGTGGCACATTTAGTGTTATTTGAGTAGTTTCTTCTGTCTGTGCCATCTGTTCCATCCATCACAACAGAAAAGTACCTGATTATTATCAACACAACAGGTAACTTTTGAAGGCTCTGGTCTCCAGTTTTGATCATCACAAAATGCGCTTGACGGGAATGGATCCTCCTTGTAGTGACCAGGGGCCTATTCCTAGAAACTCTTCACTCCTCACTCCCCACTCTGAATGTGCAAAACTCCCCACTCTACGAAAACTTTTTGTTCCTAGAAAGTGTAGAGCGTTATGAAGATGTAGAGTGAATTGAAGAGTCAAGGTTTGCAGAGTTTTTGGTGTTCTACTCGGGTTCTGTTCCAAGAAACTCATCACACTCATATGAAGAGTCAATACTGTGGGTTTCAAATGAAGATTCGTCCATTTTTTTGTAGAGTATCCAATGACTTTGCCAAATAGTTGAGTATTCTCCAAATATCATTTAGGAGATAATTTGTACTTAGAATATATATGCGGTAGAAGTCTTGAGTTTCTCTCGTTTAGGTGTCCTAAGCGCGAGGAAGGTTACAACAAAATGGATACACAACAACAACTCACTCTACATTTCGAGTAGAACAAGAAAGTTGGAGTGAAAGGTTTCTAGGAACAGGATGTTCTCCTAACTTCGTAATTTTCAATGTGAAGAGTATGAAATGAAGAGTCGCAAAGTGTGGAGTGAAGAGTTCCTAGGAATAGGCCCCTGATGACGAGCCCCATTCTGGTCGCGAAACGTCGCAGCGATGAAAAGATTCGTGGCCCGTACACAATAGTCTCTTTACTTTTATGCAGATGAATGTGGATGGTTAACCCTTTAAAGATATGTGTGAACTGTCGCCTTTTTCAAGTACTACAGCGCGCTGAAGTCCCATCTCCGAACGATAAAAGTTGTGCGCTTAGGTAACGGCCCTGAACCGACGTGGAAGTATCGTCTCCGGCCTCCTCTGAAGTTTAATTAACGTTGGAGACTCCAAGGACCGGTTCATTAGTTTTGATTGTAAAGCGGATGAGAAGCAAGTGCGTCCCAATGTCACGGTGAGGGCCGTGACACTGGCACAGCCGCTCGGCCGAGAGAATTCGAGAATAACCCCAGTTCACGTAGCGATAGGTCGTTCACTCGGCCACCTCACGTTTCATGTTATCGTGTTGTTGAACCGATTTGTAATTAACACTAAAACAAAACAAGGCGTTTTAAACTCGACGCTCATTAAGTAAAATGTATAGCAATTTATGTAGATAATTGACACCAATCGACAGTGTAACGAATGAGAGTGAAAAGTTCTTCACTTCGGTTTTGATAGGCAATAGAAAGAAAACTATAGTTATAAAACGCTGCAAATTCTTTCCCACGGGTTGGTTATTCCTCGGACCAGGCGCATGGAGACTCATTTCTTCAACATGGGGAAAATTTGGGAAACAGTGGGTGTGGCGGGTACCGGACCCATTCCAATCGATTCAGCGTCCAACATATTGTTGCGAGCTGGCACCTGCGCCTGTCAAATGGGCTGCTGGTGTCGCAGGATCAACGACCTGTGGAGGGCTAAGGGAGTCATTTCGAGGAATTGTGCATTGTATAAAATTGGCTGGAACCTTCCCGTTCACTCGAGACAACACGTCAAGTTCCCAGAACCAGGGAAGATTCGAGAACGTTCTCGGTCAGGCAGCAGGTATAAAATGGACCCAGGAACGCCGCGCAAGTTCAGTTCAATTCGGAGTCCAAATATAGACGCTTCGGGTTATAAATCGTGCCGTGTGATAAATAGTGCGACAACCGCTACAACCGCGAATTGTGCTTTGTGACTGTGTAAGTGCGCGAATGTGAACAGTGTATGTACTCAAGTGAACAATTGTAATAAATTATTTACGAAGAATATAAATCGTTACAATATAGTGGAAAATTATACCCCACATGCCTAGGTACGAGAAATCTCGAAAACACACATTCGAAATGGGTAAATAGGTACCCATATTGACCCATAACTTCTTCCAGTGGGTGCCCATCGTTCTGGAACCCATTTCATTTGGACGGCGGACGGACATTTGACTTTTTTGATCTAGACAGCTTGAAACGTCCAGAAAGAAAATTTTGGGCGGAATCGGAGAGGTTGACCTTTTGCATGAACTTTATGAACCTTAATTTATCTGAATCAGTAGGTAATCCCGCGTTTCCGCATCCAAGATGGCGGGCTTAAGCAGCAACCCACAGATGGATGCCATTTTGGAAACATGGCTACGAGGCCCACTTCCATCTTTCTGCAGCTGTAAACAAACAAAATTTCCACTACTGGACAGCTGAAAACCCCAAGAAAAGTCAACCAGAGGCTTTTAAACTCTCCCTAAGTGACATTGTGATGTTTTTCAATCTGGTCACCTTTTCTGAACCCAAACTGAAAGGACTTGGATAGGAAACTAAATTGATAGACCCCTGGTTGGACAAACTGAATGGTCTCTCAGGGGTGATGTGGGGTGGCCAACGCCCAATTTGAGTACATGTGACTTTTTCCTTGGAGGCTAACTGAAGAATGATGTTTTTAAAGATCGACCTCACACCCTGGATGAGCTCAAGGTGAGAATAAGGGGTGGGTTACATAATTGAAACCGCAACGAAATAACGTTATTTCTGAATAATTAGCGTTACCATTACTCTATCTGAGATGTAACAGTTATGGCGTTATTTTCAAATTTCAAACTAATGATCAAAAATGGAAGGAATATCAGAAATAGCTTTCAACCGCTTCAGTTACGATTACCTACGTGACAAAAAAACTAAAACTAAAATGAACATTCATAATAATAATACAAAATGCGCCCAACTTTTTTCGTTTTATAAGAACTGGAAATTGTTATAAAGTCTGTTACCATAATGTGACCAATTTATTCAGAAATTCTGCCAGGCTCATAGAAAAATTATTTTCTACTTTTTAGTTGTTTTTATAAAAGTTTTTTTATTCATGTACTATTATTTTCTACTTTTTAGTTTTGTTCGTTAGAAATTTGTAATCGTAAAATTTTATTGAAGAACCTCGATGAACAATGCAGATATTCCCCCCGGGCGGGGGGGGGTAATCCTTTGTTTACCTTTTTCAATCTCCAACACATTCTAGAGGGATTGGACGACCTTTGGACTAACGTTACATTTTTTTCTCTCGTCATTGTTGACGGGTCCCAACCTAGTGATATATAATTTTATAATTTTATTTTATTGAAATTACTCAAGAAGCTCTTTAAATCATCATCAAAGTATTATAATATTGCATTGTCATCTGGTTCTGATCTATAATGTAAAGTTTCAGAACTATAGATTGCCGATAAATGGTCGAAATTTGAGTTGAAAGATTTCGCGGACAAACAGAAAAACAAACAAGAAAGCGGGTTAAGAAAAACGTTTTAATAATAAAAATGGAAGGAATATCAGAAATAGCTTTCAACCGCTTCATTTACGATTACCTACGTGACAAAGGTGAAGTCAAAGAGGACACAGTTATCGACTTGTACAATATGTCCGTTATAGTTCAGTTTCATTTTCAAAACCAAAACCACCCTGTCGGCGGGTTGTTGTTGTTGTTATTGATATTGCAGCTCATCATTTACCTAGACCTAAAGCATTTTTAGGTCTTGGAAACATCAAACATCACAGAAAACGTTGATGAGAGAAGGAAAATTAAGCGTAATGCTACTTGAAGCGTTCTCCTTTCGTTCAACGCCGCTATTCTTGAAGCGTTATTTTGTAGGTGTTATTTTATAACGGTTACCGACTGAAAATAACTGTACGTTACGTTATGCAAAAGTAGCCAAACTCTCATGAGAATCAGGGCGATAACTACACAGACGTGTCGAAAAGCTAAGGAAACTTTCCAAAATGGCATCCATTAGTGGGTTGCTGCTGAAGGCCGCCATCTTGGATGTGAAAAACGGGATTATCTACTGATTCTGATAAACTAAGGTTCATGTTTATAGGTTGAGTAGTTTTCTTTCTATTACCTTTCAAAACTGGTTCATATCTTTTGCCACACCCCGTTCGTTTTTGTCTGAAAGAGTACACTTTAACATATTTATTTAACAGAGCTGGTATTATCTGTTGTAATGAGGAAATTGAAGACAGTGAATGGCAGAACAGTTACACCTTGAATTGGAAACAACAACACGAGTTTGGGAACATTCTAAAAACCTTCAAATCCAAGTGATCAACAATGCAAATAGTGTTATAATATGTCCCAATAGAGGAAAATAACTAAATTCATAAACACAATTTCAACAAAAATGCTCTCACAACAACAACAACTATAAAACCATGTCTCAAGCGCTCTTTTCCTTAGTTGGCCCGGATCCAGGAACTCCGTTTGTTTTGTCAATAAATTGTTAGCAAGTAGTCAGATGGAGATTTCATCCACTTTGACAGGATTTGACAATGACAGGCTCGAGTGGATTCAGTGTTAACTGGCCCTGAATTGTAATGATTGACCTGAATGAATATTAATGCGAAGGAACGTCATCAAAAAGTTGGAATTCATTGTTTCTGAGGAATTCCTCTCTTAATTTCAAGGTTGGTAATCATTACTGAGCGTTTGTGTATTCAAATGCAGTCGAGTCGGGAGGCGATGAATATTAGCTCGCTGCAACGTGGGGAGCAGAAGCGAAACGTTTATACGAGTCATAATTCCCTTATCTGTCCCCGACGTAGCTGCGCTTGACCTTGTTATTCATTTCAACTGTTGCGCAATAGGAGGACGACGTGGCCAATGGTAGATTTACTGTGGAGGAAAGACGAGGTGGTGGTGTTATGGGGGGGGGGGGAGACGGCACGGGAAGCCTCGACCTTGTAGCCGAGTATCGAACAATATGCTAGAAACGATGATCCTCTGCGAACCTCCTGTCCCCCTCTTCCTCGAGTTTCCTGTCCCCCCCTCTTCTTGTCAGACGTTCGACTGTGCAACGTGACCTGATCGCCTGGACAATCGCGGTCTTCACTGAGATCAGCAGTTCAAAGCGACTGAAGTTCTCACGGTCGCACCGGAGATTTCACGTCACATCCCCATTCAACTGCTGCTTTTGGTTGGATTTTCTTTGAACAATCAACCAATGTTTTCAAGCAGAAAGTCAACCTCTCGACGATTTGCCTCAAAATTTGATAGTTTGCGTTTGAAAGTCTCTAGTTCAGGGGTTCAGCAAGGGGTTGGTCATTCCTCGGACTAGGAACACGAAGAAAATGGGGGGAAACAGTGGGTGTGGAGTGACCCATTCCAACCGATTCAGCGTCCTACATTTAGTGGAAAATGATGCCTCACAGGCCAAGTACAAAGCTAGTTTTGCATGGAATGAACCGATTATGCTATATTGAATGAAAAAGAAGGACTCAGCAGCGTTGATTGGCGACTAAATCATTAGTAAGAGGCCCTAGAAGCGTCTACTGTTTTTCGCGTTACTCTCTTTCGCCCTTTTTTGGTTGGTTTTTCCTTCAATCCTTATTTTTTATTAAGGTCATACAAATCGACTATCTCCGATTGTGTAAAAAAAAAAAAAAAAATAAATAATCTGGACGTTTTACGATGTGTATTATAGATGAAAATCCTTGGACCAGGAGTATGGGGCAAAACGGCGAGTGTGGAGTGTCCCGGACTTATCACAATCGATTCAGCGTCCAAAAATTAGTAAAAAATGATACCTCACACGCGAGGACGTAACGAAACAGCGCGTCCCAGAACAGCGCGTGCTGGCGCCTTGTCTCACCACAGCGCGCCTTTCTCTCATCGCAAAAGTACATGTGTCAAAACAGCGCGCGTTTCAAAATTCGTCCTGTGTCTATGACCATGCACGTTCCAATGTTTTGGTTCAACACTTTGAAGCCACTGTGACACAAAATAATCATTGAATGTATCAAATGAAGGGTCACCCATGGTACATTCTCCTGTGATCTCTATGCCCTGAATGCCCTGAAAAATGCAAAACTTCGCTTCGTTCTTGTTCGTAGTCAATCTTCCCTTACAAGTAGCACTCATGCACTCCCAATTCACGGTTGTTTTATTTTCCCGCTTAACCCGGAATTCATAACCGTTGTGAACGGTTTTTTTTTTTATTAGTTTGTAGGAACACGAGGTCGGCACTCATCTCGCACGCACGATTATGACTGAGGAACTGAACTGTACGCAACCTTCAACCGGAAAACAGTGATATCATGAGACGCGCGCTGTGGGGAGACAGAGTTCACGTAAATATTCTTAGGCGCGCTCTCATGCTACAAAAAGCAATAAAATTCCCAAGGGGAAGTGGTACGCGCTGTTTTGGGACGCGCGCTCGTGGGAGGACACGCTCACACGCCTAGATTGCCGAAAATCCATTTACCCCCAAAAACAATTTTTGGCGCAAATCGGAGGGTTGACTTTCTGCGTGAAAACAGAAATAACCAACCCAATAACCCAACTGTCCGTCTGCCGTCCGCCATTTTTGGTAGTAGAAAATTTTCTAAAAATCTGAGCTTTTAGTCTGGGACCCGTTTACGGCTCTAGTTGGTCCTTGAAACTTTTCAGTACAATCGGACCTAATTTGTGTTTTTCGAAAAATGGATTTTCGGCGATTTTAAGCGAGTAGGGCATCATTTTCCATTAAATTTCGGACTCTGCATCCAATTGGACGGGTCCCAGAACGATTGGCGCCCACCGGAAGAGGTTATGGGTCAAAATGGGTTTCTATTTACCATTTCAAAGAGAGTTTTCGAAATTTTTGGTACTTAGGCGTGTAGGGGTATCATTTTCAACTAAATTTGGGACACTGAATCGATTTGAATGAGTCTAAGACACTTCACACTCCCTTTTTTCCAATTTTATCCATTTTCCTGTTCCGAGTAATAACCAACCCCTGTGAATGAATTTACAGCATTGTTTGATTCATTATTGCTTGAATAATCAACCCAAGTTTTTTCATGCTAATGGTCAACATCCCAATCGGCCCCAAAATTTGACAATTGCCCTTTCGAGACGCCTAAACCATAATCCACCCCTGCAAAACTGCAAAAGGGTTTTGCCCTAAAAAGCTAGTTTTGCATGGAATGAACCGATTATGCTATATTGAATGAAAAAGAAGGACTCAGCAGCGTTGATTGGCGACTAAATCATTAGTAAGAGGCCCTAGAAGCGTCTACTGTTTTTCGCGTTACTCTCTTTCGCCCTTTTTTGGTTGGTTTTTCCTTGAATAATCAATCCTTCTATATACAAGGTCATAAAAATCAACTATCTCCAATCGTGTAAAAAAAAAAAAAAAAAAAAATCTGCACGTTTTATGATGTGTACTATAGATGAAAATCCTTGGACCAGGAGTATGGGGCAAAATGGGGGAAAAAGGTGAGTGTGGAGTGTCTCGGACTTATCACAATCGATTCAGCGTCCAAAATTTAGTGGAAAATGATACCCCACATGCCTAGTGTGGAGGTGAGGTGTACGAAGCGCTAATACATAGTTCAAATAAATCAAAAACACAGAAGCTAGGCGCCTCATACATGTTAAAATGGGATTCACTTTACAAAGTGGAAATATCAAAACGACAGCGCATCGATTTGTAGGATTTTGCAAATGACTTATTTAAGGGGACTGGGGTGCGATTTGTTTACCGATCCACTTGAGAGCTCAACCTTGAGAGAGCGAAGGCCATATCGTTAGCTCATTAGAAATAGCGATCGTGCGTCAGTCGAGTGACGAGACCAACGCGGAATTTTTCTTCTTTTTTCTGTAGGTACTCTTTTAAAAGATGAGTTTTGAGCGAATCGTATTCATCTGGCGACAATTTGATCGTCGAACATCAGATTCAATCGGTGTCCCAAATTCTCTTCGTTTCCTTGAAATGTTATATACTCGTACGTAGAAAATTAGAGGAGTCGTTCTGACCGCTTATCTCAGAGGTAGATTTTACACGCTGAATCGATTGGAATGAGTCTCCATGCTCCTGGTCCGAGGAACAACCAACCCCTGTGTATGAATTTGCATCTTTTTTTCGTTCACTTTAATTTAAAATGATTTTGTCGACCACGATCTTTCAGAATATCCTCACCACCTCTCATAGTCCACCATCAACATTCCGTTCTCGACGATAAAATAAAAATTTCAACCCATTCTTCCGACCTTCTACTTCTCTTCACCGACAAGGCTTTCTTTCTTTTTCAACGCTGTTAAACCAATTATTTCTTTTTGCGCACAATTCTTGGGTATTTTCCAACCAGGCCTTCATTTTCTATTCTTCGTCGCCTATAAAGTACCTCACGACGTACACGTCGACTAATCAAAAGCATCTTTTAGACTTGTTCACTCTAAACTTAACTCGGGAACTGAGGAAAGGAATTCAACGAACACACAGTTAAATTTCACCAGACATTGTTTAATCTGACTGCCTCAAAAAACGTCCAAGCTTTACAAAAAAACAATACAAGCACACACCACGTGGTTTTTTTTTCATATTAAATTTAATTTAATTTTTTTCTCAATAACAATAAACACATCATGTCAAACATTCAAAAAACTCATCACTGGGCTTATCGTTTCTAAAAGAAAACTGAGGAATTCCAGTAGACCGAATCGATTCAGTAAACCAAACGTGTTTAAATTGAACGGACGTAAGGACTGAAAAATTTGCTGAATTCAGTTAACAACGTTCCATCAATTTTCACATATTCAACGTTTACGTTCAAACTTGTCACATTTTTTTCTATATTTTTGAGGAACAGATAAACCCAAGTCTAACATGAAAACATAGGACGACAATTATGTTTTTTTGTATGTATCATATACCTTTTTAATAATATATATTACTTCATTATATGCATTCGGAAGCCACGCCCATCTGTCACTTCTTTGTACAACAGCGAAAGAAATTTTATTCTGATTTATATTTACAAAACTTTTAAGAAAATTATGTTTTTTTAAAACACAAAAATAATATTTGTTTTCCACGATATCTACTTCGAAAATGTAACACGTTACAGTTACGACTCTCAACGAGGAAAAACATTTTTCTTCGCTAATTCACTAGATGGTGGGTTCATATTATTTTGTTCGCAGCCTTTTTTCAATTTTATAAAAATAGGCTCACGCTCAGATGATGGCGTGCTTCCTTCAGTCTCAAATACCTCGGGCAAAAAAGAGGATAATATGTACAAAGAATGAAACCGTTACACAATTTAATGTTAGAAATTTTATTGAGGGGAGGGAGGGGAGATTTTTTTTTTTTTCATTTTTCGATATTTTTTTCTTCACTTAATATAGTTGATATATTCATAGAGACTAAAATGTACACACTCAAAAAATCAAAAAAACATTTTTTTAAAATGCAAGCCTTTCTCAACTATATCGAATTATCACATTCATATTTTTTTACGTACCTAGACAGATACCATGAGATGGGAAAACTGGAAATTGGAATAAGTTTTAGGGTCTGAAAATAGGCCACGAATTTAAATTTCGGAAGTAATTTTTTTTTCCGCGGAATATTTACAAAGGATGGGATACACCACAACAATGAACTAACGTTCTACGACGTTTCTAACACTCAATTCATGTTTTTTTTTTACAGACAAATAGAAAGAGAAACTGAAAAATGTTATCCTTTCTTCATGTTCCAAGTTCCATGATAAGTATAAATAAGCATACTTTGAGAAAAGAATGATTTTTTTCTTTAATAAATTATTTGGTTTTTCATTGATAATGATAAGGTTCAAAAAGGGTGGCACCATTAGAATAGTTCGTTTTTTTCATTCTTGATAAATTACACGAAAACTAGAAAAAGATGAAGAAATTTAATACAATATTTACAATGCATAATGGAGAATATTTACAACAAGGGAGAGATCACAAGAGCAAGTTTGATTTTGTACCACATTGCCGTTAGTCGATGGCTTTGTACTTTAACACATTTACACAATATGTGGTGATAGTATGTTAACGTTGGAGGATTGTGTTGAGCTTAAGCCTCTAGAGATAGGACTTTGGGCCGCGGCGAGGGCGGCGGGGTTTTCTTCGAGAGGTTGAGGGGCTGGGTGCCGACTTGGAGCTCGACGATGGACGTCGACGACGGGCAGGGGGAGCCCGACTGGTAGACGGACGGCCCGGGGGAGGGGGAGTTGTTGACTATGACGTAAGCGTTGCCGCGGGACGACGTCGTGATGACGGACTGTTGGTGAGACGGCGCCGACCAAGTGGAGCCTTCTCGCATGATGTAGCTGTGGATGATGTCGGTTCGCTTCATCTGCTCGGCCGTCATCCGGGGTCCTTCCATGAGCGACTTGGCGAGCGTCGAGTGCGTCGACGACAGGGATGACATCAACGGGGAGGGTGACGCTGACGTCGTCGACGTGTTGTCGCTCTCCGCTCCGTCGCCGCATTCTTTTCTCAAAGCGCGGAACTTCTTGTGCGGCTTGTACGCTTCGTCCATGAGGGAATTGGTGTCGTACAAAGGCGGCGCTTGCAGGACTCGCTTCAAAACTGGCATGTCCTCTATGTGATGAGCGTCGTCTTTGTCTTCGACCGAAGACCTCGGGCTGGAGCACACTGACGTCGGTGCGCTGCTCGTCAACTTCTCGTGCTTCTCCGTGCCAGACTCGATGCCAGAGTCGCTGGGCGAGTCCAACTTCCTGAATGTCCTATCGTGCCGGTGAATAACGATGGGTTTGACGTCTTTGATGTCGTCACAAACTTGCCGATGTCGCATGGGGCAGCCGCCAGCAAGAGTGGCAGCAAGGAGCGGCGCCGACGCGGCGTGATTACTGTGGTACTCGACTTCGCCCGAACACATCGACTCCGTGCTTGACACGGAACCCAACGGACTTTTGACTTCGTCCATCGCCACGTCGGAGCTTGAAGACCACGTGCTGCCGCTCGGACTCTTGCTTTCGTCTTCGCTGACCATGCTGCTCCACATGCCCATCCCTTGGTGATTGTGCTCTTGCATTTGTTGCTGCTCAGTCATTTTGAATGCCAACAATTTTTCGCTATGAAGCGTGTTTAGTGTTCTCAAGTCAGGAATTTTCTTCATCAACTCTTGAGCGAGGCCGGGTTGGTTGTGGTGGTTCTGGGCCATCATCAGATGAAGGCCTTCTTTCAATTTGTTTTGCATCTTCTCGATGAGTTCTGTGTTTCTTAGTCCTGGTCGATCTATAACAGGCGAAAAGGAGAACAAATATAAGATAATGATAAATTTATGATGGGAATGTTTTGTGAGAGAGGTGGTTTTGTATGAAAAGTCAACTCACCAGGAGCAATGACGACGATCGAGCTGAACAGGCCGATTTCCGCGTCCGAAAGTCGAAGAGAGTTGAGCCTCTCCGCGAAGTCGAACATCGAGTCCATGAGGAATCGAGCGTTGGACCCGCTGTGGATCGACTCCCTTTTGAGGACTTGGCCGTTGAGGCAGATCATGCTGTTGTTTTGCGTGTCGAACATGCAAGCGAGACGGACGAGAAGCACCTCAAAAACGCCGGCTTTGAGGAGAGTGACCTGATCGTCCTGTGACAGGAGGCTGAATCCTGGGATACGTTTGGCGAATTCGACGACGCCTCTGATGGCCGGTGAAAATCTTTTGGAGAAGTCCTGGAGGAGCTCTTGTTGTCCCGTTAGTGGTTGGGGGTTGGGATTGAGCGGACAAGCCTGAACAGAAACAGAAAATATTCGCAAATTATACAACCAATTCCTTCACACGACGAAATTCACTTTTGTCAACGAAAAATCTCAGAATGTAACGTACCAAAGTGGGAGGAGAAGCCGTGAATGACGGATGTTCTCGAGCTCTGATGATCATTGGCTCGACTTTGTCCCTTGTGAAGTCGCAAGTGTCCAAATGTGCTCGAATGACTGTCCTGATCAACTTCTGGTCGTCTTCAAGTTCGGCGGCCAACGCCATTTCTTGAAATCGGGAATTCGTGCTCAGCTGCATAGCGGCGAGAATCCTCGCTTTTTCCCTTTTGGGTACACGGCCGAATCGGACCGCTGCAACACAAAATGGAAAAGAAACGTTTAGTTGATTTAATTCCAACAGGAAAAATGACAAGTAGGTCAGTTTTTCATTTTCAAACAGGAAGTTGAGCATTATGAGAGCCCTTGACGCACAAAATAAACCAATTTTCGGATTTTGGACCAAATGGAGGAAAAAAAATTTTTCGTCGTAACTTGCCCTCAATTATGCAACTCGGCGATACAGTTTTGGAAAACACGGGGGAAAACGAGGTCATTGGGTTCCGAAATTCGGGTCAACTCTTGTTGCAAAAGGCCCTTTACCGAGGCAGGTCAAGCTCGACGAGAAACTGGAGCCTTTTCACTTTCACGAAAGAAGCGATACGAGAAAGTGGTCTGAAGAGGAGCCTCGCTCGAGTGAAAGTTGTGGGAGGGCTCGGCCCCCGGCGAAGGCCGAGGACTTGAAGGGCGTTCGGTTTTAAAATAAAAGCCGTAATATACGTGTAATTGTGTGTTGTTAAGATTATAGAAAGTGTGAAAGCTACTATCAAACGTAGGGAAATCATTCTACAATTCTATCGAAACATCAAATTAATTCGACTGCCCAAAAACATCCCTAACCAAGGCCTAACAATAAATTTATTTGACATGTTCTGTTGTGTATCCGCCTAGAAAATAAATTTAATTAAATTTTTTTAAAGTACAACCGACATAACACGTTTTTACTCGGAAAGAGAATATTCAATATCAAAACTCGTATGAATTTAATTTGTATTTTCATTTCAATTGAGCAGAAAAATATTTAAAGAATTATTTGGCTAGTAATCGATTGATTGAATTGGTGTTAGAGAAGATGTTAATTAACGTCAGTCACGTGAAAATGTCAAGACTTGACGATTAGCGAGTGATTTACTTTGAATAACTAACTAAAATGTCGCAAATACGAGTAAAAGGTGATTTTAAACAATGAATTGAGCTCAAAATTGACAATTAGGTGATCTTGTGTGTAACACGAGGGGTGTCCTCGGGATAATTTAGAGTTTGATGAATCGAAGGTCGACATTAAAATGGGAAAAAAGGGCAAAAGTGTGGTTTGAATGAAGAAGTAACGTACGTGCGTTGTGATATTTGACGACTCCGTTGAGGATGCCTTTCAGAATGGGTAACTCTTCAGTCATCATGACTATGACTATCACTCACTAAATGACTACGATTTGAATTAATTTAAATTGAAGGTGGGTACGTTACACCGTACGCAGGTACACAGGTAGGGAATAGTAGCGCGAGCGTGAGATTGACACTTATTAGAAAACCACTGTTGAGACCACTGAGGCACGTTTCAGAACATGACGCGCGGCGGAGTCCGTAATGTGGCGGTCGGAGCGCGATGTGACATAGCGGTCGGGCGGCGGTTGACTGAGAACGGAGAACGAGGCGGTGCCGAACGTCCCCCACTTGAGAGCGCCTGCTCCGAGTTTCCCTCCACCCTCTACCGCCGTTCATCGCTCGGCTTCTCGAAACCGTCCGTTTAGCGTGCCCTTGAACCTGCCTCTCTTCAATATCGACCTACATACCCGGCGGGGCCGCCCCTCCGCGTCCGCGCGTTCAAGGTCGCGTCCAAAATACTGCTTTGCCCTTTCACACTTGAGCCCCCAACGCCGACATCCTTCCGTCGTTTGCTCACGAATGTAACGAGCTCGCCCTTATCGTCATTAACGGAACCCACCGCTGATCAATACTTGAATATTTTCTTAACCCAAATTAGGGGCCGAAAATATATCAACATGAGTTTCATAAGACAACTTTCATCGATGTTTTCATGTCCTAACTATTTTCGTATTCAGATCTACATTTATCATGTTCATTTCCATTTTTAAATCAACATTTCAAATTTTTGAGCCGTTAATGACCTACACCAAGGCCAGCTGAATCACCTCACTAACTTTAATAATACCCAATTTATAAAATATTTCTCCATTATGTGGCCCAGCTTCCTAGGAATGAAAGATCGACAATCACCGACTCACTCAGTCTCAGGCAACGTTTTGATTGAAATTACTCAGGTCAGGCAAAATAGAGAATTTTCTGTGATCAGCAACACAATCGACAATTTCCTATAAATTCAATAATTTAATTTCTTGTGTTCATTTGATTTAGAATTTAGAATGAAGGATGGAAACTACAAGGTGCATATAGCTATTTGAGTCATTTGAAGACTCAACTTCAGCAAGCTGTTCATATAGTAGGTTTGATAACATTGGCGTTAATACTGAGTTCATTGTGTTAACATAAATAGCCGAGTTAGAGTACCGAAAACTCACGGACATCAGAAAAATGTAGTAGTCGCCAATTGGGAGGAGGAAAGGACACCGGATTCTAAAATAAATGCGACCTTGGTCGTCAAACGCGTCGGCACCGAGCAATTAACAATCTGCCGTTGAAGGCTAAAACATTATGAAGCCGCATTCTAGATGCATCAATGATGAAAAGTTGATTTATAGACTTCAAAATTGCGTGAGACGTCTTGTGATGATTAGTATGAAACTTTATAGAAAGTCGCTTGATATTTAGGGAACCTGCATTTTTAGGACGACAAGTTATTAGCGTATTTTAATTCACTTCCATGAGGAAGGTTTTTAAAAAGGACGTATTTATTGAACAAAAACTCGCAGAGACCACGTGATCAGTGCAAAAATGTAAATGTCACCTGCGTCGCAGTTTAATTCGCAAGGTGAGGACGGTCTACCGAACGCGAGCTCACAAAATCAATGGGACGGAGGACGTTTCGCTATAGTTCCGCCGTGCGCCGCTAGGCAGCGCCGGATCTCAAGGGAGTTGGCGGAGAAGGTTCGTCGTGCACGGGAGAGAGCGCGACACCGTCGGCTCCCGCGCGGCCATTGACTCTTCGGCGCCCCGTCAAGGGTCATTGGTCTCGGAAAGTTCCATTTTATTCCGATCGAGGTTAAAAAGATATTATCAGGTCGAAAAACCCACCTATTATCGACGCCAACGGGGAATATTTTGAGAATGACCTCGAAAAGAGGGGGATTTTTTCAAAAACATGAACCTCGAACATTGGAATTCTCTACTGCACCATCCAAAAACCAAAAATTATTCCAATGTGTAGTTTTAATACAGCAAAGTGGCTCAAGTAATTTCTTCTCTCTCTTACATTATTACGTTTGTTTCTAAATTCATTATTTTATATAAAAACGATTTATATTTTCAAGTTTCAGATTCCGGCCAATGCTTAAGGAGCCAAAATAAAGTCGGGCGAACCTTGGTATTAATCGAAATCTCGTCAATTGTTGTCAAATTAGTCATTCATTCCACTTACCCTAAGTGGATTTGCCTGATAGTCCGAATTTAGCAACACAAAAGGGTAGTAGAAGGAGACCGTCATTATTGTGTTATTTTATTGGGGACGAATGAATTTGCCTATTTAACTATAAAGGAGGAAACATTAGAAGAAAAAGGAATCCGAAGATCGGCACATTTAACGACAGGTTAGCGAAAAAGCCGCGAGCGGTTGAAGAAGAGGTGAAGAAAGAGAGGAAGAACAAAACAAAGGAGAGCACGAGACTCCCGGGAGGTCGTTGCCCCGATGTGACCCACATTAACAAACCTCCTTACCACACGACTTTTATGTAACCTCCCCAGAATGTTTGTGGGGCTCCCCCACCCACGTTATCCCGCCGCGGCCACCCATATCCCCCCCTCCCGCCGTGCAAGACGGAGCTCTCTCTTTCTTCTGATTTACCGAACTGAGGTTATATTATAAGGTCAAAAGTTCACACAGTCAAAGCCCCCGAACGAGATCAGGATGATTGAGCAAGCGATGAACTGAATGATTGCCCTTTTTCTTTCAAATAAGAAGATAATTGGCGCCATCATCCATCATTGAGTTGTATTAAATAGTAGGAGACAGATGATGGGCAAGATTCACTACGAATCTCATGATAATAATAAACTTTGTGTTCTATTTTCCAGGTACGTGGCCTGTTGGTGTACGATTCAACTCTCTCAACAGCATAGCTTAGGGTTTTTTTTGTTCGTCAAGTTCTAACTCATTAGCTCAATATGAATGTTCATGTAAATCGAATTAAAATGAAAAAAACTCACCATCACGGGACATTCCAACGGCGATACATTTCTTGAGTCTGCAGTATTGGCAGCGGTTCCTGTTAATCCGAAGAATGGAGCATTGTTGGTTTTTCGTACAGGGCCTGTACTGTATCTTCTGTTGGATGCTCCTCCGGAAAAAACCCTGGTCACACAGACAACCCATCGTTAGTGGAAAGGTTGTTGGAGGACGCGGGAACTTTCAGATTTTGTCGTCGAAATTAACTCAGCACATATAATAACAATTCAAATGAAAAATGTTCTCGAGCGTACCCCAAAAATTTTTTCTTTCAAAACAGTCGAAAACTTGAACAGAACGCACGGGTTGTCGCGGGAGGACTGATTGAGCCAGTGAGGTTGTGTAAAAAGGGGAGAGAGGACCCAGAAGGAGATCTGGGGGAGCTTGAGGTCTCTCGTGGGGGGATTGACCCACTTCGGGGTCGTCGCTCCATCGGCGGGGTCCCTTCTCGCGGGGGCAACAACATTCGGGGGGTGGTTCTGGGGCAGTACAGGGGTATTGGGCACATGGACGGTGGAGAAGGGTGTGCAGGGAGGACCAGCCCCTCCATCGAAACCCACCCTCTTTCAGCATCGCCAGTGCCTGAAAAATTCTATTGTATTGGGTGGGCTTTCTTTATGATCAATACCAAGCCATAATAAAGTTAGTAATTTAAAAAAATTTGAATTTCGAGCACAAAAAAGTCAGCATCTGTATCGGTTATGGGAATCCACCTTCAACTGAATTCCACCCCCAATGTTTCGCTCATCAGACCTATTGCAGACCACCTCAGCAAATGTTATTAAATTTTGCAAATTATCGTTGGAACTACCCCACAACAATAACATAGGAAAGGCGTGGGGACCCCACCCCACCACCCATGCGTAAGGCACGAGTTTTGGGCGGAGAGGGGGATAAGAGGGCGTTGACCCCGTTACAAAACCCCCGAGCCCCAGTTCCAACAGCCTCCACCTAGATAGCCTACGTCAGTAACCCCCCCCCCCCCCCTGTTTATGGCGGCACGAGGAGGAGTCACGAAAGAAAGGTCTTTGACACCGCGACGGCTCTTGTAACATATTTTCACCAACGTGATCTCACATGGCCAAAAGTGGGCGCTCAAAGGGGGAGGCTAATTTAAAATATAGGGCGGCACAGTGACCGTATCAACATTCGACAACGATAATACTCGGCAAGAACAAAATCAATTCGTTTTTCTCAACGAAAATAAATAAGCTCATTTTTCATTTTACAAACTACAGTAACTTAAGTCTCAATTTATCACATCAGTTGAGCACAGATTACCACCTATTTTGATGAGCATCAGCAATTAATGAATATTGGCAATGATTTTAAAAGGCTAGAATCAACTACCGGAAGTGGCTCAAAAAGTTGAAAAGTGGCTTAGAAATGGTAATTGAAGGGTTATATAACGCTTAGACTAAATTAAATTTTACAAATTATGTAACCCTGATTCAGACTAAAGAGAAATAAAGGTTCACATATCGATTTTCAATTTACTTGGGATCATTAGTGAGGTTGTTTGTGGTGAAACCTACAACCCAAAAAATCAATTACTGTAGGTAGGTATGCGTGAGGGGTAATTTGAGCATCATTTCGTGTTGACTGTGACAGATCAAATTTATGGTTCATTTTGGAGTGAAGTAAAGGTGGTGTTAGCAGAGAAGGACACCCTTTGTGACCCGTTAAAATACGGTTGAATAGTAGGCGAGGTTATAGGCAGGACATTTCTACGAAGACAAGGTGGAATGGCC
This sequence comes from Cyrtorhinus lividipennis, assembly GCA_019603395.1. Classification (NCBI taxonomy): domain Eukaryota; kingdom Metazoa; phylum Arthropoda; class Insecta; order Hemiptera; family Miridae; genus Cyrtorhinus; species Cyrtorhinus lividipennis. Next base: position 18,521,166 of record CM034006.1, read on the forward strand.
CCGACTGTTCTGCGGCGGGGTCGACGAACTCCCTGGAGAACCTTGTGGTACACGGACGGCGTTCACTGGGCTACCAGGGTCTCGATGGTGGGGGCTTGAATCCTACGCCTTGTGAGGTCACCGACTTCTGGCACAACGGCGACGGCGAAGGGGGTAAGGGGGAGGTGTTGTTCGGTCGGAGAGAAAGTGCCCGCGAGAAACTGCTTGTGCAACGCTCGTGCAATCTTATCCCGAAAGAAGCTCTCACCTGGATGTGTTTCCCTTCCCCGTGACAAGTTTTATTCGGCCGGTAAGGAAAGCTCGCGGTTAGGTAACCAGCGAGGTCTAGTTCCAGGATCTCGCGGGTGAAATCCGCTTTCGGAGTCAACGACCCTGAGAACTACCCCCGACGGTACACTGACCCGGTCTACAACCCCTAAACCCACTGAGCCGGTGAAGGGCGGTCGTCACGCCTTTCAGCGGGTTGTCGCCTTGAGTAAATCCGTTGGGGGTGAAACCGGAACCAGTAAATAGCCGAGTGCAGTGACAAAAACTCAAAAGAAGACGGTTGCTTTCCGAATAAAAATTTCATCTAAATCTGTCGAAATCAGTGGTACAGTGAGGGAAGAATTTATTTATAAAGGAATAGATAATCAGATTTTAAAAAACTGATAATAATAATAAATAAAAGATGTACCGCACGAGTTTTTGCCTCACTTTTTCCACTTGGCGATAGGAGCTCTACACATCGGCAATCCTCACGTCGCACTCGAAACAATAGGAGGGTTATGCACGCTGCAAACTGTTATCCGGCTCGAAGCCAATGAACTCTGCAATGCGGTTTATCGCTGTCAGCGAATTGATAAGAGAAGCCGCCCGTCCAAAGCAAGAAACCTCTGTTGAGACACAAGTGACACCCGCCAACTTGGTCGATTCGAGATTTTCAACCATTTTCGATAACCTCGTTCCTTTTGCGCGGGAGAAAACGCACCCGGTGCGCCCTATCGTGTCGGTTACGGTGAATCTAATCTCCTTGGAATAACAACAAACGATAACCGCACAGTCCAAACATAGAAACTCCATTCGACGATAATAGATTCCTGACTGTTATAATTCCGTTGACCTTGTTATTCGAACCGAGTCACGTACTGTTTTATATAAACTAACAGTTTCCGGTTTCAAAAGACCGAAACTCTAATCAAAATGAAGTGAAAAGTGTTTCAACGGGAATTCAATCTATTTTAGAACCAAATGAAGGACAATAGGCATCAGTGACGGGTCAGTGACTTGTCAAGAGCCTCGACGGGGGAAAACAAGATAATTTTTGAGTGATTGCACGAAAACACGTCGTAGGCTGTGAATCTAAATCGAATAAACTGTCCAAATTTATTATTATCGGATCTACATAACATAATCACACAAGACAGGCGTGAAAGGGATATTATCGAGCAGACACCTTCTATCTAAATCGCCATAGAAAGCTCTATTTTTTCGACGAATTCTACGTTTTGTCCACAACTTGAACATGTGATCCCACCTTTCCAGGCTTCAATTATGGCTAAAATATTTCAGCATTTTTTGCGGACTTAAGAGTGTGAAGGCACAATTTTTAGTAGATTTTGGGTGCCGAATTAATTAAAATGGTTCAAATATTTACAATTTTGAACTGGGATTTTGTCAGAGAGCTTTTTTCCACTCTGTTTGCCTTCATGTGTACTTTTATCACAATTATATCCATCGCAAAATTGTTTTGTTGCGTGAAATAAGATTTTCCCTTTGCAAATGTTATATATTTCCTTTGTATTTATGTACTGTGATCGTTTAATGCTATAGAGGATTGAGTAATTGCGTCTAAACGTCCAGGGAAGGGGGTAGGGAGGCCTGGTGGCCTAATTTTTATTTATGGTTGAATAAGAATAAGTAAAATAGATCAAACTCTTCCTGTGAGAGGAGCAATACGTTGGTATTGTGAGATTTGTCAAATGGCGTCATGGCTAGTCTCATTACTTTTAGTATAGGCGTTACTGATTTGGGCCCAAAAACGTCTCATTCCCCTTTTCGAGTATAATAGAACTGCAGGAATAGTACAGGCCCTTTCCTTGGTTCTCTGTGCTTCCCTTGCTCGACAGAGAGCGTTTCGGATGTTTTCTTTCAATACACATTTACCCTTTTGGGCAACACAGGGCACAATTGCGACAAATATTGCGTCTGAAAGTTTGCAAGGGTTGATGTCAAACTTCCACGTAATTGCAGAGAGTAAGATTCGCAAATAGGAGGTTCCTTTTGACAACCTGTTGTTCGCCAAGGAGGCCATAAATTTCCAAACGGAATGGTTCGCCAAATATGACAACACTCCCCGAGGGACGAGGCCATAAGGGGTTGAGGGATTTATGGCAGAACCCGAGGGCATAACAGGTTCGACGTGGAAGTGGAGGAACAAAGAAGGTGAACGACCTGGAGAAGTCCACGGACCGTGTGAAGCCGAAGTGGGGAGCGCCACCTGGCGAGAGCGACGGCCGAAAGCGACGGCCGAAAGCGAGAGTGTCGAGAGAAAGGGTTTTCACTTTCGAAGAAAGAAAGTTGGTTGCGTCACGATTTTGAGGTATAAACGATTTCGAGGAGGCCGACTAAATCGAAGAATTTCACTAAATTTATAAAAACACTCCGAAATCAGTGAGAAACGTGCTGTTTTCACAGCAGAAGAGATGGCGCCTCAATCCTACTGAGCCCTAATATAGCCCTTTCAGATATATTTCGACCTTCTACAATCGCAACCCCTAATCCTTTAACAAAGTTATGAACATTTTCCTTAATTTACCTTCAGCTGCTAAATTTCCAGCCTCTCTAGCTTAGTTCCTACACTACTTTTGACGTTTTTCCCTCATTAGATCAACTAAAAATTGAATCGAATTTGTGAAAGGTGTAAATACTCTTACAAAAATGTTTATAGGATCATCATAGAACTCAATATTGAATCAAGATCAGCAAAGTTAGACAATAATTTCGAGTCCACCAATATTTGCAGGTATTCAGACCTGAAATTTAACGCCTTTCGACAGCTAACGTGGCCTAAGTTGAATGGCATGACACTGATTATACTTATCATTTTGGAAAAAGTCAACCCCTTTGCTTGAGAGGCAGCAAAAAGCTTGGATTACAAGTTTTTCTTTCATTTAGGTTGAGAACTTGTGTGCCTAGAAATTGAAGGGGAACTTAACACTGTACAGCCACCTGGTGGGGTGATTTTGAACGATAGCGGATTCAAGGTCGAATGGTCTACATGGCATTTATGGCAATTTCAGTCGTTTGATGAAAACGTACAATGCACAGTTATGCGATAATTGCGCCTTGACAAGTGTTCATCACACAGACCATTTTTATCTTTTAATTTTAGGAGCCCGAGAACATTTTCTCTAAATTGCATACAAGAAAATTATTGAAGAAAAGGTGTTTTGTTTACCTTGCATCCTTCGCAGGAGTGGACTCCATAGTGGAATCCCGAAGCCTTGTCACCGCATACTCGGCACAAGACGGTCGTCCCGTCAAATTCTGAAAATAAAAACGGAAATTAGTTTTGGTTAGTTGGTCGTTTTCAAGGCTGAAGACGTCGAACATAAGAGAGAATCGTTTAAATGTTAGATTGGGTGATTTGGGCCCCTTCAGGACTGATGAGCAGATTCGGGGCAGTCGTAAACAGCAGCAGCGACAGCAATGATCAAAATGGAAGTTGCAGGGTTTTCGAACATTTTTTCAGGGAATGTTGAGGACGAACCTATATTGAGTTGAAGATCACCTTGCTGCGGCTGCGTGTCGGGTACTTGAGGCGGTAATCCGGCCATGTAATACTGGCCATGGTGTTGGGGCACTCGCGTGTCGTACAACATCGCGGCTACGAATGTTATGAACCGAAATAAATTCAAAATGAACGAACTGATTCACGAATTTGTCATAGGTGTTGGGCAACTGTGTCACTGGTTGAAAACAACACTTGTATCCGAAGAGTATGGAAGGAAATGCTCACACGATCCGAACTACTAGGCGAACGGCGCGAGAGTGAAATGAAAGGTTCCCAAGTTCAATGATAGAAGGGTGTGCAGTGGTGAGGTTTGGAAGACCAAGACCTCGTACCGAGCGGTGGGGGAAGTCGAAGAGTTGAACGACCCGAGGAACTCGAGGGGAACGTTGGGCGGCGACGAGGCGCGGGGAACTCCGGCGGGCCTCGCTATTGGTCGAAACCTCGGGAGGTTCCCCCACCGTATCCTCCGACCCCGGAGGAGTTCACGTCAGGGGAACCACTTCGGTCAATGACCTTGACTCATTTACCCAGACTTGCTCTTGCCGCGGGTCTCTTTCCAAGGACAACCCTCGCGGGCTCCCCTTCCCCGGTGTTCTTCTCCCGCTTCCAACTCGAGCTCGCTCAACCGTCAGACGCCCTGATATTAAAATGGGATTATTTTCATCTTTCTGAGCGCTTCTTCCTCTCTATTTAGAGGCGGAGAATCCGTGTCACTATGCCCCGTCGGCTTCCAACCGACACCAATCCCTTTCCTCAACAAAAGTAATCAAAAATAATCGCTACCTACAGAAATTACCAATGTTTGATAACAATTCCCCACTAACTTCAACAATCTCACACCCATTACCTCGTCCCGGATAAAACCTCACTATCTAAACTAATTTCCCAAAATAACTAGTAAATTACATACCCAAAATCATAGGCCAAACATTGCTCTGCCCAATGCCAAACAATACTATTTTTACTCATTTCATAATGTATCTTCAATCACATTTATATCGAATACACTGGCATTACACCTGGCTACTGCTGCATTCGTAAGATATCATCTAATTTTGAAGCCCTGCATTCAAATAGCTCACTAGCTAAAGTTATGCACAATTTATGAATATTGTAAAGACCAAAGATTTCTTAACTTTTGAAAGATGGAAACTCCATTTACTGTGTTTCTAACACTAAAGCAAGTATTAGTCAATAACTCGACTGCAAACACCGCTTACGTGTATTTACGATAATTCAGATCACGTTCAAGACGCAAAAACTCAAAAACAGGTAAACACTAACAAGATTATTTAGCCATTGGTTTTAACCTGAACCGTCAGATTCCCTAACATTGCTTTCAAAATAAGTTCCATCCTCAGGAAACTGACCTAGGCGAAGAATATTTTGACAATTAATACATCAGAGGTCCCATTTGGCTTTCAAAAAAAGTCGCACTTTTATAAGGCGAGTGTCTTTTGATGTTGAAACATCGAAAATTATTTTTTATTGGTCATTTTTGTGTTTCCAAATAATATTATAACTTTTGCATGGGTCGTATTGTGTACGGCTCATCAATACAGGAGGAAATTACAGTAGAGTTGCCTTGGCAGTGACACTTATCATCTTTTGATTAGAGACTTTTCATTCGATGAAAGTAAAAGTGATAAGTTGAGAGAAAAAAATAGAGGAGTCGTCAATAGGGAAGAAAAGAAAGTATTACGTCGGAGCGGGCAGGAAAGATGAGGTTGGTCCGGACGGAGAAAGCCTTTCACCGCTACGTCTCTTTCTCCTTTCACGGCCACTTTCTTTCGTTTCGTCGTCCCCCGTATCAACAAACCTGACCCCTACCCCAGTAACCAGGATAATCACGGGATATCGGCCTACGGAGCTTACGTAAACCACGGGACGGTTGGGATTTCACCGCGGCGGGATTTACCCCGTTTTGGGGAGCAGATCAAAATCAATACGGAATGTAACGAGGGTGCAACGGCGGGGCTCAGACTTGCGCTTGTTACTGTATACGAGTCAATTTGAATCACCTAGGGTTTCTCCAATCAGCTTTTCGGCTCTTGATCCACCACCATTAACTATCAACAAGTCAAAATGGATTAACAACTTAACAAAATCAAGTCAAAACACTATTAGAGACTCTACTCAAAAAATCATTCACCACCCTGAGACAAGCTTTGTGGACATCAGGATCACCATCATTGCAAGTCTTGTTTGTGGAATTGTTTTCCAAGAAAATCTATTATAACTGTGATAGTAGTTCTTGGTAGATTGGTTTTATTTTATTTTTTATTGAATAAGTATTCTGGTTCAGCTTCTTGTCTGAACAAAACAACATCAAATTGGTCCCAAAATCTAGCATTTGGCCAATCTGGATGGCCTGATGAGGCGGATTCTTGAAGAAAACTACCGAATTACACTTTTTCTGAGTCTCAAAATGACACGTACTAGTTTACTTTGGTTAACAAGTGTACAGTAGTCCAATTTTCATAGCACGCTAGTCTGATATTTGGAGGAATTGGAATGGGCGCATTGTTGAGTTTCTGGAATTTGTGGATGGTGAGTTCCTTTGGGTCGAATTTGAACGTTTTCAAAGCACTTCAATCGAACCAAACTGGTGATGCACAGTTGAAAGAGGGGGCTCTCGAGAAGGGAAACAACCTTAGAAGGAATATGACGGTTATAAAGGTGTTGTGCTGGGAAGAAGGCAGGAGCCGAGGGTTGGCGGCCTTGGGCCCACGGCGCAGTCGGGGTTCCTGACCTCGTGCCAGGTCAGCCACCCTCGATGACCCGGATTCCATCCCCACTTCCCTACATGATTCCCCTAAGTCGGGTTTTTATACAATTTCCGACCCAAAGCCCACCACTCTGAGCCATCAGGACGGTGGGAATACGCACCGTGTTGAAAATAACGTGAGATTTTATACCGATAAAATACAAAATCCGGTCTTAATTGAACAAATTAAAATGAAAAAGTAACGATAAATTTCTCTGAGGGATTTGTGACGTAAATAAATATGTACCATCATGTACGAATCCTGGTCATCCGAACCATACAAAATTGTTGGGTTTTGCCGTGTATAAACATTTTTTTAATACAGATTTGGATATCAGATGAACCGAGACGAATTTCATGGTCGTAGGTCAGGATTTTGACACATATCGGGTCTGTTTAATGTTGCTGATCAGCTTGTAATCTTGTAAGACACTCAAATTGAAGATCCTCAATTTCACCCAGCCACGTGAAATTGATGCGGAGCGGATGAATTTCCCAGTGAATTCCCGGTGGCTCCACAAAACATCATTGTGAAAATGGGGAAACGGAGAAGCTCCCCATTTCCACCGCCCATACTCGGTTAATTCCCCCGGGGGAGGATCCTAAGCCAATTGGGATGTGAGGGCTCCACCGGTCAAGGGTCCCCGTTAGTGGTTAACCCAGACTGAGGGGAACAACTGATTCCGCCGTTTGAAGGGGTGGACGATTCAATCTTTTGACTCTACTTTCAATGCTATTTGCGACCCTCTTCGTTGGAAAGCGGATGAAATTCCAAAAAATGATTTTAACTCATCTTGAAAACAGTATTTTTATTGATTTGAACATTCAGATGATAGGACCCATGGATCGATCGGCTTCCCAATAAATTTGCCAATATTGTTCATAAATGGGAACCATGATATACATTTATTCTCATCGCTAAAAATTATTACAAAATTGTCCATTTCCAAGAAAATTTTTAAAAAAGAAATCAACAACACAACTAAGAGCCCCCAAAATGGGTCGGTGACCATCATAAACGTCTGGCGAAAAACACGTTGGAAAAAATTCGAAAATAATTCTCTTAAGAAGCAAAATTAGGGGCAGTTCTTATTGGCCCCCTTAGTTACATTCTTCAACGATTTGATGTGTTTCGTTTGCTATTCGCATCTCAATAATCGCACAAACCGTGAATTCCGCCCGCTATTACGGAACAGTTAGCTAAACATATCACACTAGTAGAAAAAAATGGCATATTCTCGGTTGATTAATTCCAAATGGGAATAAAAATGTTCAAGAGTTCTTTTCACGGTTAAATTGGTATATCAATTGACTTACGATTGTTCCTCTTCATTTTCTCGGTCGAATGTGTTCTAACTAAGACCAAAAAGGATTTCAGGCTCGGCATTTAATATGTTGTCCTTAAAATACAGTTGTTATTTAAAAAAATAAATGTATTAAATCATGACAGGACATTTAGGGATCAATGAAAATGGTCACTGATGTTTTGATAGCCTTAAAACGTCTCTCACACGAGACGCCAACTTGAATATGAAGAAAAACCCGAGTTCGCACTTGAACGAAGTAACGTTTTCAGTGCGAACCGTTACGAACAACAAACTTGTCGCAATCTTCATCAAAAGCAAAAAACCTTCTCGAGACTGAACAATGATTTTTACGGGCGACGTACCTACAGTGGAAATACCTGCTAGAGTGAATTCCGTTTCTTGCACAACAAGTGAAGGTTGTTCTTTGTCGTTTTTACGATCCCGTTATGTAAACTTGAGGGTCGAAAGAATGGAAGTAATAAAATAAGGGCTGACTTCGGCTTTTTGAAGGAAAAAAACGGTCATCTTCGAAAAAACGTCGAATATTGTGAACACTTTAAAGAAAATATTCTCGAGGGTTTGGCTCGTTTCGGAGTGTGCTGCGTCATAAATTACCAACTACCGAAAATGAAAGCTTTTTCCATAACTATTGAAGAGGTCACGACCCTATTGGAAGAGGCACTTTCTCTTTTATGCCAACATGTGGGAGCCCTGGCTCATAACAGCCGCTGGTAGTCAAAGGTTTGGGTCCGTTCAAATCATTTTGTACATATTCCGCCTCCATAAGGTGGAAAACGCCATAAATACTCAGTGTCAAGTGAAGTTGGCGACGTTTTTGTCTATCTTCTTGTCTAACTATTGAAAACTACACCATTGGGCTTTTAGAGGTCCGAAAAAAGAGCAATAACCTCTGAAATTACTTAGAAATTGCGTCGTCCCGAGACCGACTTTTCCATAATTTTGTGTCTTGTAATTGAAAAAAAAAAAAAAAAAAATCGCCGCCAGTGCCGGGAATTTACCCAGTTTTTCTGGCTCGTGAGCAAAAATGTAACGAGTAAACAAACAAACGAGAAACGCAACACCGAACGGCATAAAAGGACAACGAAGCCGACGAGTCAGCTCTTTTGTCGAATAAACTTCGTCTGACGAATCGTTCTCGATTTTTTATAAAATGGTTTCGACACCGTATTGAGTAACTACGTTGAGCCTCGAAAGAATAATAATTGTTTAAAAAAGTGACGCGGATGACGAACTTGAAAACAAAGTGTGCGGACTATTCGAAATAAGCGCTTTTGATGCGTATTATTGGATCAAGTATAGTTTCCCTTGAGAGTATAGAATTCTCAAAATGTCTCTCAAACCAACAAAAAATACAATAATATGACTAGAATCTGCTCAAAGTGACGAAAAAAGGATATTCTGAATGATTTCAACCGTTCTTACTGCTGATATTTGAGATTGCGAACGAATAATTTGAAAAAACAAATTTCCATATCAAACTTGTCTCGGAAAGTCGGCGAAATTTAATATTTTCCGAAACAAAATTTGCATCATTTTTTTCCATCCTGCGCGGAAATCTTCAAAATCCGAGTTACTTTGTGAAATCCAAAACGTTTTCACACAAAAACACCGTTTATTTACATTTAAAAGGTATTTTTTCGTTGCTATCGCGGCAATGAAGAAGATCTGCTTACTTAAAACCTTGCCCGGTACTTCTACATTGGGGAAACACATGCCAATGAGGGACCCTGAGGGAAACTGTGCTTAACTCAGTAGGTTATCTCATTCTATAATGTTAAATTACAAAAACAACTCATTTCCGCGTAAGGATTCCTCTGCCTCTTTCTGCCAGTTTTCAGAAAACTAAATATATTGCAATTTAAAACGTCGAAGGTTAAAACTAGACGATGATTAATGACTAGAATTAATAATAAAGGTTTACAACTGATCAAATAAGTGATCGTCATTAGAAGAACATACGAATTTTCTACGTTATATACCTAGGAATATCACGATCATAAAATTAAATGATCTGTATTGCCAATTTATTGGGTCAGAAGGGAAGCGGGTATTTAAATGATATTGAATTTATTATTTCGAATGCCTTTTGAGTTTTGCCCCTATTAATGTACTATTTCTTGTGTTGCTTTCTTGGAAGGAATTTTTCGTATTTACTGTAGTAAACGTGACATGGAAAAATAAGCGATCGATGTGCCATTAGTGAATGGGTATAATTCATGGAGGAGAGATTTCGGCAAATTTTGGCGAAATGGTTAGAATATTGTTGGATTTTACAGTTGGATCTCTTCTTGTTGTTCAAGTGAAGTTTTTAGCCGAGAAGAAGACAAGAGGTTTCTTGGGCGGAAGGAGGAGGATCGCTCGAGAATGACCTGGACTACTGAGGGGCGATGACCTACAAGAAGTTCGACAAACTCGGGTAAGACGAAGCAGGCTCGCCTGACAGGAGCGCGGCCAATGGCCACGACACGAAGCTGGTCACGATTTGGGACTTGATTCGAGAGGTGGCTTAAATGTTGAGGAAGGGGATTGTTGAAAACCGTCAAGAAACAAATATCCGCGTTTGTTTTTGTAAAAAATTGAATGACAACAACATTAATAACGACTGAAAAAGAGAAAAAATTGCGCACTCATCTCAATATGACAGCCTATGGCGGCTCGTATTGGCCAAGTATCAACATTGTGGAACTGAGTTGGTCACAAATTGGACAAAATGAAAATCAAAAACACTGCAAATTCTGTCACACGTTGGTTATTCCTTGGGTTGGGAACATGGAGACTCATTCCAATCGATTCAGCGTTCTAAATCTAGTGAAAAAGGATACCCAACACGCCTAGATACCAGAAATATCAAAAACACACATTCGAAAAATAGGTAGATAGATACCAATTTTGGCCCATAACCTCTTCCAGTGGACGCCAATCTTTACGGGGCCCATCCCTTTACATTCAGCGTCCAAAATTTAGTCGAAAATGATACCCCGTACGCCCAATTTTGCCAAAAATCTCGAAAATCCATTTTTCAAAAAACACATTTTGGCCCCTATCTTCTCCAAATTTGGTCCGATCGGTCTGAAAAGTTTCAAGAACCAACGAGAGCCAGAAACGACGAAAAAGGTCGACTTTCTGCATGAAAACATAAGTTGACTATTCAATGAATAACCAACCAAAAACGAATTCCACCGTACGCCATGGAAGCTGTCGGGAGAGCACGTCGACAAAATGGCCGACGGAAAGGAAGAGCTGGAGAGACGGGGAAGGCACTGGAACGTGCCCTAGTACGAACCAGAATCGTCAGAAAAGTCGTTAACAATCCCAATTACTTCAGCAGAAAGGTAATACGTACCTATTAAGTCAACTGTAATCAGTGTAATGGAAATGGGGATTTGGATTACTTTTTCTGCGTGCAGTTGTTATCCAATTAGTTTTTGTTTACGTACATGTAAACAACGCTGCGTATTGTTTGATAAAAGTTTATTATTTTATATGGTTTTTGCACGTTTCAGAATGCGTATCTTTGGAGGAAAAATATGAAAAAATAAGTGGTCCGAAATTTTTTTTTCCTCCTGAAAAAGTAGAACGAGTCTGAAATGTCCAACATGATCCGTAGGTACCCAATTTCAACGTGCGGAAATTGGTTCGGGGCTCGTCTTCATCGATTGAATGTCCAAAATGTAGTGGAAAATGATACCTCACATGTCTAAATTGACAAAAATCTCGAATACCCACACATTTGGGCACATACCCTGCCTAATCGGCGATGAGGGCTGAAAGCAAGTGAGGTATGACTGCGGAGCAAACGAATCGTGCGAATTTTCGAATGTTTTTGATGGATTTCGAAGGTCATTTTTGCACCTTGGTCATTCTTTAAGCCCTATAATGGCCCTGTGGGGTGAAATCCAGCCCAGCTATTTATGATTTGAGCAACAAAATCAGGGGAAAATCTTGCCTATTTTCCAGAAACATCTGGAGTTAGTCGCTCGTCCGAGTCCGATGTGACAGGCTGCAATGTTCTTGGGGTAGAATCCACCCCAATGATCATTATCGAGGAGAGTTTTCTTTTAATTTCAAGTTCTGAATGCTCAAAGTGCTATGGAGAAGCCTCAGCTCAATATTTTGTTTAAATTCGTTAAAATTTGTTTTGACTTGTTCATTTTAAACTCCCTCGTATAGCATCAAAAGTCAAACAGGGTTAGAATAGTATGTAAATTCCAAGGAGTAATCATATCTGCCAATTTATTCCGATCCGTGTAATATTGTTTTGGACGGTATTCGTGGTTTCTTCTATAGTAATTATGACGTCAAAACTATTGATTTTCAATGTATTTTTTAAATGGAATTTTTACTAAATAGATTTTGTTATTATGAGAGTAATTGCAATAGTAATGATTTCTCAATGTGATGATACAAACACCGCACAGGCGGAGCATCAGGCGGGACGGAACGGGGAAGGGGAGCGCGGCCCCGGTACCCGAGAGGCCTCCGCCAGGGCGAATACACTCTTCCCCGCCTCGTCTAGTGAAAGGAAGTTCGAGGAAGTTTGTACACAAATCTTTTTCGGGACTGGAGGATCCGTCGAAGGAGATTCCTTTTCGGGAGGGCAAACGAGAGAAAGGAAGATGGCCTCACGACGGAGAGGGGAAGCGCAATTTTCGGCGATACTAGAGCGCGAAGAAATAACTACCTTCCTGCGGCGCAGATGGACGCCCTACAACGCTCTTCGTGAGCCTCTTCACTGACGGAATCAAAATATCCATGGAGCCTCTTTCCGGTCTTGGTACCAGCATTTCTCACAGTGAATTCCCAACCATCTCTCTACAATACATTCATTTTATTGAGAAAAGGCTCGCATATCTGCTTGTTATTACCTAATTAATTCGATCGAATTCTGATATCATTCTGTGAGAAATTTACTAAAACAACGAAAAATTACTAATGCTGAGTCCAGAAAATCTAAAATTTCTGACTAAAATCGCATCAGTTTCCGCATCGACCCTAACTCATTTTCAGCCCCATTTCCACCGCACAGCATAGGAAGGATATCCGACTCTTTTTCGCCATCCTCAAAGCAGGGAGCTGGCAACTCATCCGCGGGGGTGAGAAAAAGGGGAAACGGATTCAAAAGGGGGTTTGCGTTCCCGCCTTGGCGTGAGTAGCCATCCCCTTTTTGAGAGCACGGGACGAGTTGTGCACCCTCCGCCGCATCGTCGAGGAAAGCGGTGACTCCACTACTTCACAATAAGGCGTACGCGGTGTACCTTCCCTCTAATAGTGAATACGCCCGTTTAATGTTCCAATTTTGTTCCTTTGTTTTCTGGTTGAATTTAATTGTTTAATCTCCAGGTTTCTAATGTTTTTTTTTTCAATTATCAACAAATATTGATTAAGATAGAGGACGTCTCTATATATCGACAAAAGCTGCTCCCCATCATAGACTTGAGCTGTATAAAGATAATGGCCTTTCAAAGCAAATTACACCCTTTCGATACCCAAATGGGGAAAATCCCATTTTCAGCTCACTTAGCCAGTCAATAATGTTGAAGGCTTCTTCTCAAAGTACTGAAAAAACCATTGAATCGATAATTTTGATCCAGGAATCATGGAAATCATGCCGACGAGTAGCTGAATTGCTTTCGATCATTTTTACGACGTATTTCTTCACCATATTTCATCCACATGCCCCTCCTTTAAACTTCTAAAACTGATTTCTATGTCTGTAAAGCGGCAGGTTATGAATTCCCCAGTTTTCTAAAGATATTTCTTCTGCAAATGTTGTTGTTTTTTTTCTCGAACAAACCCAAATTTTCATGCAACGGGAAGACGAAACAGAAGTGGCACGCTCTCACACGGAAGGAAAATGAACGCCCGTTCATAACACGACACCGGCGTAGGTGTAGTTGTAAAGCGTAACGGATTTTAGGAGGAGAAACGGAAAAACTTGAAGAGAAATTGACTTCTCAGAGCAAATGAGTGGACGAACTACGGGGGCTAATGACCCGAGACGATCCGAGTTTGTTCACCCCGAAACGACGTAAGGAGACCTCGTTTCTGTCGGGGCCAGCAGTAGTCATCGCCAAACTCGGACGACCGAAGGGCTCCAGTCGAAAGTGGGTCAGTAAATATATATTTTTTCTTCCAAGAGGCGAAACAGAGCGAAAATCCACACCAAATGCCCGAGGCTTCGAGGTCGGTTTATCGAGGAGGCTTTGACGACCCATTACCCGAGAATGGAATTTCCCATAGGTAGCTCGACTTCGGTGCAATGAACGGCCTTTTTCTAATCATACGCTCTTAGCCTCAATCTTATCGAAACAAATAGGACAATAACGGGCCGCGTTTATAAGGGGACCAGGTGGAAATATCACCAGGTGAAGGAACTTGAACTATCGAGGAACTAAAATACACTAACTGGTCTAATGGGCGATTGGAATTACGTAAAGTCGGTAAACAGTTTAATGGGCGTGGACACGATCGAAGAAATGGAGGAAATAAATATTTCAGCTGCCTTCTCTGAGTTGGACAAGTGAGCCATCAATCAAACAACCAAGGGACGCATAAATAAATTGATGTTATTTTTACAATATTATACGCTATACAGGCTCCTCATGGTGAGCTAACATGGAATCTCCTAAGTACCCGAAGTGACCAATAAATTGACAATATGCCAGATATCATACCTGCTTCCATTACGAATCAAGAAGAGCAAAAGTTAAAGCAACAGATAATGTTTTTTTTTCTCAAAATTTGGAGCAAATCCGTCTGGTGCAACGATTTCTCAGGTTATCGTTATAAAAGATTTTCAACAGTCATCGTCAAGATCATTCAAACTATTCATAAAACTGATGCTATTGGCGTAGAATACTGAATTTATGTTGAGTTGAGAGGTTTATCTGAGCGCTTATCCCCATGTGAATAACAACTGAATGCGCAGTCTTGGTTATGCTTCCTTAATGTGCTCACTGACCTTATCCCCCAAAATCCCCAAAATAGAGTTCCTCTTCCATTGTGGTTAGTGAAGAGCACTTTAGATGGATTCCCTTTGAATCCCACTCTTCAGAGAAATTGGCTAAGGTCCGATTGAGCTACAAGCGCAACAGTTGAAGAATGTGGTTCCGCGAAGGTGATCATTTCCCCAGAAAACGTTTTGTTGATGTTGATTCTTTGGAGATTGAGAAAAGAGTTGACGAGGGAGGGGGTGTTGTTTTTGAGGAAAAATGGCGAACCTCGCTACTAGGAAAGGACAATCAATTGGAAGGGGTCTTATGCCCTTGGTGGGGGAGGAGCAACGACCAGAGTTTAAACGGCAAGAAGGGCGGGGAAGGATTGTACCGTTAGTGCGGGTTTACTGACCGCCGCAGTCTGCTCTCGACTCTTCCATCCTATAAAAGTTCACATCAGGACCCCCTCCGCCGCTTCACCCTCGTGATGAGAGGCCCATTCTTTCAACAGACTTCAACAACGGCAACAACACTAAAAATAGACGCGCGTCCCCAAAACGCTCCGGAAGTGGGACAAAGGTGGAGCTAGAGCGAACGCACCGCGTGCGTCATGACAACAATACGTTATTTTCCCCCAAATAATTCCCCCAGAACCTTCTCCTACCCACAAAAAAAGTACATCAAAATATTTGTGCAGAAATAAGCGCGACAAATATTTCCTGAATTGAAGATGAAAAACGCTTCGTGAAACATTTCAACCTCAACAAGACTAGAAAAGGGATCAAATCAGATTCAATCTTAATGGAAAAAAATCATGGAAACCCGCCGTCTATTCCGAGATTTCAGCATTGAACCAAAATTAATACATCGTATCGTCTCAATTATACCACTGTCTATCCAATATTTAGCGTCTCCTATTAGACAAACGTAATAATTCCGCGTTTCATCGCAATTAAAGCGAATGTGAACGTATTTTTCTATTCAAGTGCCTTTTCAGCCTCAACAACAACAACAACAAACAAAATTGTACATAAACCAGAAGACAATTTTGTGTTACCTCGTTGTCCGTTATAGGACTGATTACCTAAGTTTGGTAATCAAGACTATCATAATAATTACTTTCAGTTTCAATGATTAATCGTCAGTTGACATCAATTTTAGTTCAATTAGTTCGAAAAGAACGCCAAGAGGTTATCGGCCTCTTCAACATTGCACAGCGGGGTTGAAGCGATGTCAACGGCAGCGGTTTGAACGGCGGGGGAGGGGGACAATAGAATGCTAACAAGTTTGTTACCCGTAACACAAAGAGCTCCGCAAAACGGGGCCTGCTCCGCGTTCATTTTCCCTCCGCCTGAGAGATCTGAAGGGGAAAATCACCTGAGAGCCGCCGCTCATCCGTTTCACAGGCACGCGAAAAGAAAGTGGCTCTTATGGAGTCGCTACATAATACATAAGTTATGTTTATATCGGGGCAATGAACTTTGTCGAGAAAACATCGCCTGCGAACAACAAAACACTCTTTTTTATCGATGTAGTGGCTTATATCGCGTTTTGATCCGCACCGATGAGTGAACACGCGATGAAACAGAAATTAAAGTACCGCGCAAAACATGTTTAAATCTCATACAAACACAAACATCGACATGAGGGCCTGATTACAAAAGTATAACCTATGGCCTGACTAAGGGCATTGTTACAATACTAGTAAACATTTCTCTGAGCTGTTCAAGACACTCATCCTTGAATGAATAGAACAAGTTTTTCGAAGAGTGGAATGATTGTACTGCTTTAGAGTATCCTTACTTCATCAATTGTAACCATTTTATATAATCTAAAAGTAAAAAAAAAGTAAATTGATGAAATTGATACGGGAATTGACATTTCTGATCGTGCTGATGGCGTAGGAAGATTGATTGAAAAAATACTTCTGAAGTCATGGTATTGTTACGTGCGGTCAAAGACACTACTCTGAGGAGGGAGGATTTCTTGTGTCGGAAACGCTTCGGGCTACTTTCCGCGTTGTTTTTAGGCGGCTATTGTATCCGTGTATTGAGGATAGTCGGACGAAGGGGGATTTGAATATCCAAGAGAGTAGAGTGCAACGACTGGACAATGGGAAGGTGGACGCCCTCAACACGGCGAAGGGATTTCTCAGAGACGTCGGCCGTCTTTGGTTACCGAGAGCTGAATTTCTCGGAACTCCCGACGTCGGCGCTTATTAATCCGCGGGTGTTGATAGCAGCAACAGCTTCACATCTTCACAATGGCGAGGAAAGTTCACTCGAGGGGCTGAGAAGGAGCTTCGGAGAAAAGTAATTATCTCCTATTCGCGAAAAGGGGTGGAGGGGGGAGGACTGTGAAGGATACGGCGCTACAAAGGGAATACGTCGTCGACGGGGGAGCGACGACCCCGGGCCGCATTCATCCACGCCTATTCATCACCTTCGTCCAATACTACTCTCATTTCCTGTTCGCCAACATCGCGAACAACGAAAAGCCGTTTCGTATCAACGAAACAATCGTTCAGCAGAACTCGGGACATAATCTGAGCCGTCGCGGTGCCTTCTGTGACGTACAACTGGCTACAGAACCAAATTGGACGTTTTCTTTACAACTCTATGCGGAAATTTTTAATTAATTTTTCAAAATTGTAGTCAAAAATTCAACTATTGCCCGGATTCTAAACAAGAACAAGATGTCCCGAAGGAAATGCGGAAAAATATTCATCATCTTCATTTAATGAGCGCTTATAATCTAGTGGATAATAATATCCCTCACCTCTTGAGTCCCCTAACATGTACAAAAACGATCTCCAAAACACAAATTTTTACTATTTTATACGACCAAAACATACTGAAACCCGGGTATTGGACTTTTCCGCTGGTATTAATAAATCTAGACAGTTTCTATCTACATACGCTTAGTAAAACTCATAAAAATGGTTACAAACCAACAAAAACCAGCGTTTCTATTGATCATTATAAGCCAAATAACTAAATACGCTATGGCGCATTAGCTAAATACGCCAATTTGATCATCTAATTTATTCAGGTTTTTTCTTTGATGAGGTTTTTGTAAGATGGACACATGGCACATTTGGGATGGCTTCTTTTAGAGAAATACCGGATTTACCGAGCTCCATTACCTGCTAATTTGCAAGGAAGTCTTATGGGGGTTGGAATTGTGTGATGTTTTCGAGGTCAGGACGAAAAACCGATAATAGTGCGGTTTTTCAGGTAAAACTCAAGTTCCAGGGCTCGTTGAGGGTAGCAAATTTAAATTCGTATTGCCTAGCTGTCTTTAGAAATGTATTTGCATTATGGGATGACTAAAATAAGTGGTGCGAAATGAGTGGTTTGTTGATGGGTTTCCAGTCTCGGTGGATTGTTTTCTACTCAAAATGGTTTGTGTTGTTAGTTTCACGGGAAGATGAACGAGGGGACGGGAACTCGAGCAGTCAGGTATTCGCGGTGGCAGCGGACGGGGAATCCTGGTGGGGATCTGCGAGCGCAGGGGGTGAGGTGGGGTCGGCCTTGGCACGGCGGGCTCCGGGGCTATTGCCCTTAGTTCGTTTCCTTAAGGCCGCATTTCACTCGTATCGTAACAAACTCGATGACGACGAAGGCGGGGGATGATTTCACCGGGGGAGAGTCGTCCCGCGAGAGGATCCAACCGTAGAGAGCGGCTCCGTCGTGCGGAACCCTCGGGGGATAGTCGACTTTCAATGCCAGCCTCCCATTTCCATGCCTTTTCCCCGGGGAAACTAACTGGAGGGTACCTAGATTCTAGGTCACCAACCAACTTGGCAGGTAATAGATCTACAAAAAATGGGCAGTGACACGAAAAAATTAAACGTTAAGTCATCCCTTGGCTTGGTCTCCAGGGGTGAGAAATTACGTTAATATCCTTTGAGAATAAAACTATTTTGTCAGTTTCAAGTAACAATTTCATGTAGGTACTTAGCAGAGTTCTACTTAGCAGAAGGACAAAACGATATTTTTCCAATCGAAATTTTAGAAGTTACCTACGTACAGCGCGATATTCCAAAATCAAATTTTCTGACTATTGAGGTAATTGTGATTATGAATCGAAAATAAGTTGATTTTTGGACCTTTTTTCTTTTAACGTCGCCAGGCTTTGAACCAGCACATTTCTTGCCGAATCAAGCGCTCCCGTATTGTCACCCCCTCAATCCTCAATGGCGAATCTCCTCCCGGGTGAAACACCCGGAGGTGACGCAGATCCACTCGCAACAAGAAATACCGATGAGTCAAGAATAATCGGGTGACTCACCCGTCAAGCCTCCCCCGAGTGCCCAACTTTGTGGAGCAAGTCCTCGCGCGGTGCGGCGGGATTGACGCACTAGCGCTCCTCCGCGGACTGGAGGTCAACCGCTGGTAATTCCCCGCACACTCGCCAGATAGCTCGACGCGCCCTTCCAGGCAATCACGACCCTCACCTCCGCCAACAGTCCGAAGATTTTGAATTATAAATTAAAAACTATCACCAATTTAATCGTAAATTTGACTCATTGGATAAAGGACTCATTCTTACATTTACAGCTTTAAACGGTAATCATTCCTCAAATGAGTTTCATTGTTTTAGAGCTACTTTTTTCCAAATAGGTACTGACCCATTGTTCCATTTTCATTTGCAATGGCTCTCTCCAAATAAGTAAAATGTTTTGACAAGTTAAATTCTTTGACAAGATACATTTTGATGATTACTTTCCCTGGTCCAATCATTTTCAAATCAAACAGTTTTTTTAATTAAATAAAAATTTTGAATAATAAATAAATAAATAAAATTATGCGTATGAGTAAGTACAGGAATATTTCCTGTATGGATTCGAGTGGTTTTTAGTGTGAATAATCTGATTGTGATCCCTCAACGGTGTCACCCCACGAATAACATTGAATAACGTGGCGTGGACAAACGATTGATTACTGAGATGGTTTTGAATGAGACAACATGTAGACGAGACAGACAATTTTTCACCTGTGTTTGAAACGGTGTTGTGGCAAGCTCTGTTGCACAGCTCAATGTAGCGTTTTCTGGACACGGAGAGACGCGAAGTGGCTGCCATTTGATGATTTTGAATTTATTTGAGAAAAGAGCTTGAATGTACCCGGTCCAATTTGTTAGAAGTAAGGGAAATTGATATTTTTAAAATTTTGTAGTTATGATGTGCTGATTGTTGGGCGATGCGATCAATTTGGGCTCACATTTTGGTTTGTCCTCCGAGCGGTCAAATAAGAGGCGGAGGTGGATTCAAATCACCACTGCGGTGGAGATTTCCTTCGGGTGAGTGAGAATCTGATCAGGATGAGAGCGTAAGGCGAACTGTAAGGCTCCGGAGGCGGATGGGGGCGGGAAGACTTGGGGTGAGGGCGAACCACGCGGTGCGACCACGTGCTACGGTGAGAGCGTCTCACGTTGCCACCGAAGCGGCGACGGGGGAAGAAACGGAGGTTAGACAAAACCTTCACGACCGCCCGGTCTTGAAGGAGGGATAGCTTCAGGCTCCTGAATGCGGGGTCCACCATCCCTCTAAGGTGCTCCCCCTTACAACCCTTCGTCCATCCCTTTCTTTCTGTAGACTTTACTAGACACGTTTCTGCTAAGGGAAAATATATATGTAAACAGTAGTGTCCTCAATGGCTTTGGCATGAGATTTTGTGCCTTTTATGTATTCAAATACCTTGCAATGATACTTTTTTGCTTGATGAAATAATTGAGTTCGGACATTAGACCTGCGCTAATTCGAAAAACGTTAAATAGGTTCTGCTTTTGACTTTTTATTATGTCTTTTATGTCCAAAATGAAATTACCGAGAACACTTGGTTTAATACAGTAACACCTTTGAACATGTAACATTATTTGCAGATGAGATGTGAAGAGAGTAGAGAGCGATAAAGAAGGGGGAGGGGTAATTTTTCAGTTCTTCTACCCTTCAATACTTCTGCTCATTATCCACAAAGTGGTATCTGAATTCAATAATCATCCATTTTTGAAGAAGAAAAAGTTAGCAGTTGGATTTGTCATACCGTTTCAGAAGGCCCAATCGGTTGAATTTGGTATTATACCGGAATGTGAACTCACCTGAAATAAATGAAAATACAATTAAACTTCCAATTTCAAATTACAGAAATAAATTATTTAAAATACAATGGTTATGGCGTGGTGACTCAAGTGACCAGTATTTTTATAATCTCGAGAAAATAATCCACGAGGCTTTAAGAAAACACGTTGAAGGGAATAAAAATACTAAACGGGAAATAGGGGTGCTTATTTATTCTCGGTGAATTAGCCTGGTCTGAAATGGAGGGGTTTGACGGGCCTGTCACGTGGAGCAAGACGACCGTTCCGGGCCCCGTGACGACGGGTTATATTTACTTGAGTGAGCCGCTTCCGAGTGTCATGCGCTGAGCCCTTGTGCCGAAACCACTTCTGTTTGGTAACAGTGGAACGTGAATTTATTTTTACATCGCCGTTTGTATAGTTTTTTTTTTCGGCGAGATCACGAGGAGTGGAAAAGGGTGACTGGGATGAGAATTGAAGGGTGCGGCGGCGCGGTGGCGATACAATTCTGATAGACGATTGGCCAAGCCAGGGGTTCTAAATGACCGATAAAAAAACGAGAGGGTAAAGCAACTACCCGGTCCCTTAAACAACAGGAAGTCGCATATGGAAGTCAGTTTTGCGTATCCATTCTTCCGAGATGAAAATAATAAATCATTCTGACATAGTAGCCATTCGAAAAGCGGTAGTATACAATAAGTTGAGGGCGGTATCTTACGCTTCCGTAATTTTGTGACAAATCTATATTTGGAGAAATGTGCGCATTAGATGGGATTTTCAAGTTTAGAGAAGAAACGTCGCTATCTAACCAACCTATATTTAATAAATAGGTATATTTATTGGCTAGCTAGCCAGGATCCAATTACCTCAGTTATCAGGCTAAGTGACCAAATTCCCCGATAGTTTCTCGTGAACACCAAAGATCTCAGATATTTGCGAAATCGGCCATCGTTTTCCCCTTCTTCGATATTTCGTGGCTGTTCGGTTTTGGGAGTTTGCTGTCACTCGCTGACGTTTGACGTTCAGTTAGGAGGCCTCTGTGATTGGGGCTGATCTGCGGTCGAGATCAGGCCTCACACTATCTTTCCATTATAAGCTGACAAACCGTTTCTAAGTCCCAAAATCGCAAATAGGGTTCAAAATGATAACTGGTGTGTTAATCTTTAGTTCTGCGCTGAGCAACCAACCATTCATTCAGTAGTTGAATGATATTCCAGCCGAAGCAACAACTAAATTCGTCAGTATTTGCGCGGGAAAACGCATTTATTTACTTCCAAACTAATATTTTGCAAAACCCGAGAAATCACTCTTTGGTTCAATGCGAATAAAAATATTTGAACTATAAGGGTGATTTTCGGAAATGGATCCTAGCCGAACCATTGTTAATTGACGGGGATGTTGAGGTTTGGTCAAGAAAGTCTAGAATTAGCCCATGTTTATGAAAATTTATTCGTCCATCGATGGGCATAAAACGATTTTCATGACCGAACCTCAACATCCCCTATCAATTCACTAATCTACGGTCAACAACTCACCACTTTTTAGCTCTATCAATAATAATTATCATAGCTAACAAGTGGTTATTTACCCTGAACTATAATCAGGACGATGTACTGTACAGTAGATTCTCTGCATTTTGGTATATTAGTGCAAGGTTTGGCAATTTTTACAAGTTTTTTCACGTTAAAGGTCATCATTCAATTTCCTCCTGACTTGGAATATGGTTGCTCAGCTTTTTGTACCTAAAGCATAAGTAAAATCGTGTCTCAAATTCAGTATAAGTGGGGGTGAATAGTTAACTGAGTGAAATTAGGTAATGTCAGTAGATCTCGTCTGGTCTCAAAAAAGAAATATACCTAAGTTTTTTTTTTTTTTTTTTTTTTTTTTTTTTTTTTTTTCGTGAAATACGAAAGGTCAGATTTATATAGTGGCTGATGCCTCGAGACACCAGAGCGAGGTATCTTTTCGACGTTCTCCAAGTGCTCTAGGACTGGAGGGGTGGGAAGGGGTAGACACAAGGCTGAAAGTGAAACCTTGGACGCCTCCGGTCTCAACTGAGTTCAACGACTTGGGCCCCTATCTGGGACGAGGCGCCCTTGGCAGCCCCCCACTGTACCAACGACAAGGCTTCCAGTTCGCAAGTCTGTCCCGGATTGCGTTCGAATCTCTTGTACCTCCGAATAGCCCGTCAACTACCTGATTAGTCCTGTCATTATCGACGATTTCTCGACTCGAGAGAAAGAAAAAGTCGGGTATACCCGAACCAATTAGATGACGCACTTGACTGGTCTGAAATTGT
Source organism: Cyrtorhinus lividipennis (assembly GCA_019603395.1). Classification (NCBI taxonomy): domain Eukaryota; kingdom Metazoa; phylum Arthropoda; class Insecta; order Hemiptera; family Miridae; genus Cyrtorhinus; species Cyrtorhinus lividipennis. The sequence goes on from CM034006.1 coordinate 18,544,351, forward strand.
TCCGTCAATACGAAACCGAAAGAGAACCGCAGAAGATCGAAAAGCCTAGTCTATGACTCAGTCACTTCCTCTGATTGGATCCTAGTAGAAGCTACAAACGCCATATAACACCCTTAAGAGTCAACTTGAATTGGAAATTAGAATGTGACGTGAAAAACAGACTCAAAAACGCCACCAATACATTCCATTAGTTGGAAAACCTGACACGAACCTGATTAAACTATCAAACAACAAAAGCCTTCAAAATGTCACGTATAAACGATAAGCTCGATCATTTCATTTAATCTTTTATTAGAACAAAAAAAAAATATTTCAAGTAGTTAACACTTTGCACAAAAAAGAAGAAAAAAATTGGCACGACGAATCGTTTAATTGGTTAATCCCCTCCTTATCTCGTGACGAGTGTCGACGATAAAGTAGAGTAAGGACGCGAGTTCACTGACTCCACGTTTCTAGACCCTCTTGAAAAATAATAATCTCGCTGAAACTCAAACAAGATACCGACCCCAGAAACAACATTCGAGTGTGGCGAGGTGGTAAGAGGGGATTGAGTAATTGTTTACTTGACACCAATAAAGTTTTTTGACACCGAAAATAAAATTCTTTACGCGGTAGCGTGATGAGGAAAAACGGAAAAGATAATTTAGAAGGGTGACGTGGAAGTTGAAACGGGTTCTCATCATTTGAACGGTAGTTGACGATTTTGATGAGAATTTCATTTTGGTAGAAATAGTATCTAAATAGATAAATTTGCGTCCTTTGTATTCTGGGGAAAATTTTATATAACTCATTGAATTGCGATCTTAATATGATATTAACGTTACGGCTGGGTATAAAATAGCTTATAATATTTATGAGTATAGGGAATTTGAATTCATTAGATCATAATTTTTGGAGTAGATTAGAAGGAGAGTGGAGAAAACTATTTAATTATTCATAAAATCGGGTATAAACGAGTGGTTTATCGATGGGAAAAGGAAATTTGGCGCCAGTAGTTGATTATTCCTTGAAAATTGTGGTAATTTTGGAGTGTTTCGGACTCATTTCAATAGATTACAGCGTCCTAAATTTAGTGGAAAATGATATCCCATATGGCTAGGTACCCGATAATCTCGATAACACACATTCAAAATTGGTAGGTAGGTACCCATTTTGACTCTTACTCACCCCCAGTAGGTGTCAATCGGTCCGGGACCCGTTTCATTGGATTTGGCGATCAAAATTTAGTGGAAAACGATACCCCATATGCCTAGCTTCCAATAATTCAAGAATATTGAGTTTCAAAAAACACATTTCCACCCATATCCTCTCCAAATTTGGTCCGAGCTGAAACGTTTAGAGGACACAGTAGAGCTGGAATGAGGTCCCTGACCAAATTCCAGGTTTATTACAGGAATAATCAAACATTAGGATGTTCAGGGCTGTTTTCAATAGCTCCAAATTAAAATTCCGTTGAATAAAATATCCTTCAAACTTATTCACCAAATAAGAATGTTAAAAACGTGTCCTCACATCCGAAGTAAAAGGGCACGAGTGTTCTTCATTCGGGGGTGGGGGCAACCCGGTTAAGAGTCGTAGACCTCAGGTTGATCGAGGTCCTCGCCAGCCTCCTAGGTCGAAGCGATATCCTTCGAAAACCTCAACTTCTTCAACGTTCGGACTTGACTTCACGGACTGTCTACTGCCCCTGACACCCTATAATCCCCACTGAGTCGCCCGTAAGACAGTTGAAAATGGTTCGGCGAATTTCGGATCGAAGTTGAATGATTGTGAGGAAATTACCCTTAGAACGACTATTTTGACAGTGTATTTGAGAATTAATTTAATCAATATTAACTGGTGGAAACCATTGCGATGAAGAAAACAAGGCAAAATCGTCCTCTAAGATACAAAATAGCACATAATTATTTTCCTATTTTATAGATGTGAAACAAAACCTGATAAAAATTGAACTACAGAAGATATTCGCAATTATATTTTCTTCTAGGAGTTATGGCCACCCTTCACTCAGGTGCAAAATTTATCACAAAAACCGTCAAAGTTCTCATGATCCATGTTGCTTCTCAGGCGATGAAATATGAACATAATATGAAGGCTCATTTTGAACTTTTCGATGTATTTAATTGGATATTAGAGGAACACGAAGTTCCCAGAGTTGGGCGAACACGATACAGTTCCCTCAAATTCTCATAGAATTCACAGATTTGGGTCGTTTTTTGTTCGTTTGTCCATCCGTCAAAAGAATAATAAAAAACGACGAAATAATCTTCCATTAGTTTCGACGGCCTCGAAAAAACTAACCGACGAATCGCGGCCTCCTCGTCACCGAGTTCGAGAGGGCAAAACTCGGACAAGAACTTCGGATCTGGGGCAAAGGGAAACGACCTGGTGAGCTCGCTTAGGCAAACCTTGGTTCACGAGGTTGCTCAACAAGCGGCTGGGGGCCTAAGTCCCCTCCACGTAGAGTCGAGTTCGCGTTCGTTCGACTCGTGTGATATCCGAAAAAGAGGCAATCAAGGTTGAATTATTTTCCGATGGAAAATAATATGGATAGGGGGAGTAGTGGGGGTGAAGCACGAATCAAGGCTTATCATCCATTTTAGGGCTCTCTAAAGAAGTCAATGTAACTACTACGTAAGTTTCTTAATTTGAAAAAAATGCTGTTAACAAAATAATTGTTGATAAATTTCTAAAAGTCTTTTGATCGTATTCACCCAAATACGTGATTTCTTCAACCGTTGACACCCAATGAGAGTCCGTTACGTTTTCATACAAGAAAAATGACCCCAGATCACATATACTTTCAAATTTAAAAAAAAAAAAAAAAAAAAAAAAAAAATTAAAAACAGGATAGGTGCAATGTTTATGGGATGAGCATCAAGATCGAATGTGGCTCTTGGAGGTAAGTTAAACTAATGTCATAAAGTGATTTCATAATAAAAATTTCACAATAAATCAAGCACGAGACTCATCAATTGCTGGAAAGGGCTTGATCATGTAAGAGAGGGCAGATAGAGTGGCAAAATATTTTGATAGTGATTTCAAAACATGAGCTCAACGTGAAGTAATCGTGTCACGGCCCTAATGACCGCTCCAGAAGGTAATTTCGGGCAGTAATAAATTGAAATTGTACCTGTATTGAGCGTGATAGCACCCTGACGACCCATGAGTAGGAACTAAAAGGGCGCAGGGGGTTTCGTACAGTTTGAAGGTGGGTACTGTATTTTCAACCCTTATTCGAAGGGCGCAAGTCTGGCCCTTCTCTCAAGCTCCGAGGTCGTTCACCCCGCGGTATTTACGTTCCTCCCGATTCACCCTCTGCCCTAGAGTTGAAGTTGAACCCCGGGGTTCGTGCCGTTGACCTCGAGGTCACGGGGTGAATCAGCGGGAAAAACTGTGAGATTCGGCGGTTCCCGGAAGGCGGCCGAGCGAAACCGTAAGGACAGTTTTCATGCTCGGTGACAACAATTGGAACAGTCGGTTCGAAGAGTACCGCATTTGGGGCGGTGGTCACGGAACAATACACGAAATAAAGAAGATTCAATCAATTTGTGATCATTTGACCTGGAAACAATGAAATATGCGTCATCCTGACTCACAGAAAGAAACTCTGCTTGGTCAGAAGATGTCAAAAAGACCCCCAAAAAGAGAAATGACCGCGAGTCACAAGCCATTTTGTACTAATTTGAAACTCACTCACCAAAAATCACAATTATTTGTCATAAAATCAATTTTGAAACACCAGAGATATACTGCAACAATGCTGACTTGAGCGAATTGGTTTTATCTTGAAGTAACCCTGGATCACTCAGGTCACATGGTGGGGTAGATGTAAGTGTTGTCAGGTTATGTGACTCTAGAGAGCAAAGGCGGGGGTGTAGATTCGAAAATTCTCACCTCCTCCGCGGGGGAACTCATCAATGCGCTAATTTTAGGGGTTCGTTCACCCCTTCGGGGCGGAGAACTCGGGTCACGGCGCATTGAGGTCACAATCACAGAGTATCTGGGTGAAATTAAAGTGCGCCGTGTTTACCATCATCCACCCCGTCAACAGTACAATTTTGCTCCTCCCAATTAATAATAATTATATCCACACAACTATTCGAATTTCATAGAACATTGAGTGACTTTATGTCGATTTTAAATCCTGTTCATGAGCGGTTCTGTACCAAAAATTTGTCGTACAAAAATATAAAAATTTATGAGCAAAAAGACGTCCAAGGAATGTGCTCATTTGGTAGATTACTCAACCTGTTTGCACCAGCTGTGGAACAAAGGATTATTTTGGACGAATTGACGAAGAGAAGACTGATTTTCGGATTATCGCCCATTAAATTAGCCCATTTTATAGAAAAAAATTAATCCTTGAAAATACACAACGGACTATATGCGTCATTTTTTCATTTAAAAACAATTCTAATAATTCTCAAGAATACCTATAAATTCTCCATCATTCTCTCTCATTTCTCTATTGAAATAACATCAAGTAACCGTTTCATTTATTATCACAGTTAGATCAAAACCGTCACACTGTGTGCCGCAAAAAATGGAATAGACGAAAATAGTGAGCCTGATCTTAAGAGTCCTGCAAGAAAATCGATTAAATTATGGTTTGGTGAGGGGAAGGACGTCGAGACGTGACTGGGCCAAACTTGAACCAACCAGCAATGGCTACCGGGTGACTTCTGTCTCGAAGAGAAGACCTCACTATGGGTGGGGGGAGGGGGGTCATGCCAGTAAATCGCCAATTTCATCGCCGTCTCGAACATAAAATGAGGAAATAAAAACGAAATAAGGAAATACGAGGTGGAAAATCCCCGTTAAAAGGGGAGGAAGTCAGGGGTGGGGTGGGAGGCGAGGGCAAAGACCTGTTAGCACATCGCCGCCCCCGGAGGCGGTCACGAGGTCGTTCACCCCGACCTCCAACTTCATCCCCCTTATCGCGCCACACCTACCCACGTCGCTACCCTTGGGACCCCCTAGGAGTTCAATAGTCTCCCGGGGGCTGTACCCGGGTCAACCACCTCCGCAACGCCGTTTCCCAACGTCGATAAGTTTTCGTTGGAGGGGTTGGTGGGGGTCAAGTGAGAGAATACCTCATTTAACTCTCCACTTGTGTTTTCTCTTCATTTAGCAAGATTTTCGAGGAAAACTTTGCCTTCCATTAATTTGGATGAAAGCGTGTAAGGAATATTCATTAACTTCACGAGAGAAATAATTATAATTAATACGTTATAGTTATAATTAATTTATACGAGAGATATTTCTACAAAAGTAGCACTAAGCCCAAGAAACAACTAAAATGTTGGCTGTAAATGAGTACCTTCCTGAGATTATTTAGATAACCTTACTGAAACAACACAGTGTTTGAATAAGAGTTCGTTTGACTCAGAAATACTATATCAGAGACTACCCTACTCCACTGTATTAGGTTATTTGGGTGTCAACCGCAATAAAAGTAACAATCCTGATAGAATGAATTCGACTGGTGCACTTCATCTGAGCTCTAATTGTGCCTAATATTTAGTCATCCCAGATACTGTACACGTAGTTCAAAATGAAGTAGTTTTAAACGCTTATAATGCTCACAATTTGACACAAAATGTCGAAAATCGATGAAAAAATAGTGGATTCACACCACTTCAAAATTGATAACTCTCCCGCAACCCCGTTTTGTCTAAAAAATTGTTTTCTATTGATTTTGCCGAGTTTAGGTAATCGCAATTGCCCCGAAAATTGTACCATCTTCTTTCCTGTAGGATTTTCCCCATTAAAAAAGAAAGAACAACTTTGTCAATTATGTTACTAAGCGAATAATGCGGTGATCTAGGTCCCTTTACTCATCAAACTCACTCAATTATTAATTTATTATAATTTAACTGACGTCTTATTGCAGTAAGCGATGGAATTTTTTAGAAAGAGATTCCCTTTTTTTGAATTGGAAATATCTACGAGAGAAACAGGAGTAACCGGTGCTTAACAGGTCGCTTGAAAATTCAAAAGTAAAAGTCTTCCCGAGCGACTTGGAGGGCTTTCACCCGCGCAACCTCTTATGTCTTCACTTCACTTTCTAAACACGATGTCGGTTCTACGACTTTCGATTTTTTTTTTCGTTCCGACGCGATCTCCCCACGGCCAAGTGAAACGCTTCCCATTTAGAGACCTACAGGCCCAAAAAACCATCGCTTTTCAATGAGTTTGCTTCCCTTGTCGGCCATTAGGTCGTCACAGTTGGCAACCCCTTCGCGGCTGAGGGGAGACTGTCGTTTTGATGAGAAAAGTGTCGAAAATGAGAATCAGAACATGGTGGGAGCAACATGATCGATAAATGCTGCAAAATTTGCTTTAATTTTGTACTCATAATAACCCCCTCCAAGTTGAAAACGAGGATGGCTCAATACAACGCCGAGTACCTTTTCAAGTACCAATTCCCGTTTCAGCCCCAATTCACGATGGTCTATTATTATTATATGAAATCCCTCCATCAGGACAATCGCTTCTTTTACTGACTAGTTGAGATTCATAAATGCAAACCTTAATTTAACTTGCAAAACTGACAACATTGTAAAAAATTTTTTTTTGGTAGCGTTGGGATGGTTAAACTGCTCAGGATTTTCCCAAAGTCACGAGTCTAAATTCGATTATTCTTCGGGATTTGCACAGGTTGATAATATATGCAACGTAGAAAACTTTATTCATCACGTTATGTAGCGAATTTATGGCGAGCGTTTTACTGTTTAGCTCGGTACAGATGAGGGGTTGGGGGAACGAACGAGGTGCTCAGAGTAACAATACTCCACGAGCGTGAAGTATGGCCGACTTCACAGGATACTTCACAGTATCAAAAAGGAGTTGGTGAGATGGAAACGAGGGCCGACGACGTGGGGATTTGGCGGCGAGTCAAGTAAAAAGTTATCTGTGTTGGGAGGGTTAGTTTGACCGTGTGGCGGACGTGTGAGTGTGTCAGCGCGCGTTATTGTGTCAGTGTGCGTTGTGTGCAATAAGAGAAGACTATCCTAGTTCGAGTCCATTCACCCAGGGCGCCGTATCTGGGCCAAGTGGTGAGGGAGCTTTAAATCTGACTGAAGGAAGGCGACGAGGACGAGGGTGGGGGGGATTCGAAGGAGGTCAGCCGGGCATTGCCCTCGCAAGCGGGCTGGGTCAGGACTAGCCTCGTTCGCGGGGTCTCGCGGCCTCCCTCTCCGGGCCAACCTCCCTCTCCCCACCGTCCCACCGCGAGACCTCCGCGGCAGCGAGGCTAGGACGTTGACTCCCGACCCCCTTTTTTTTATTTCAAAGCGAGATAGAAAGCTTCTCCCTCCCCCTTCACCTCTTCTCCGGTCGCTCATAACCGAGTCTGTCAGGCACTCAAGTACGTGGTGACGTAATTGCAAGGTTACCTAACTTACACACTACCCTTCATGTACATCTTCACATCAACCCCTAAATAAATGTTTATCCTTTCGCCCCCTCGTCAGTTATTATAAAATATTTACCTACTATTTCCTACTAAACAAAAATTAAATAAATTAAAAAAATAATAATAATCAGAATGCTTTCATTTGAAAAATTTAGAAAAAAAAGTCGATTACGAAATAATAATAATGCAGAAGAAAGCATTTCGTCTAAACATCGTGGAAAACGCGCTGCGATAGGTAGTGAACACTATAACTTTCCTGAACAAGTCGCTGACATGGCGTCATAATTTAGCGATAACTAATCGAAAATCGAGTGTTATTTTTTCCCCTTTACGGTTTGCGTTAACCTAGGTCAATTTTCCAGGTGAGGGACAACAGACCGGGGAACGGAATATTAAACGAAAAGTAATGGATTTCTTAATTTTGTCCTAAATTCCTAGAGATTTTGTAATTGTCACCTGGATCTCTTCCTTCTTTGGTATCAGCGAAAAGTAACAGATTTAGACGGGATCCACAAGAGAGTTCACAGGGTGAACGGCCAGAAATCAGTTCTCAAAGGAGCTATTATTGGACAGGGCATGACACACTTAAGCCAACACGGCCGGAGAATATTTTTCGAGAATAGGCTCCGTAGAAACCGCTTCAAAGGTATTTTGTAAGGAGCAACAACAACAATTGAACGAAGTTGGATGGATTGGGGCATCATTGTCATTGCCAACTGTTCGTTTTAGGCATTGCTTTGTGGCTGACGATTTTCTCGCTCATATTGGGAATGAAATCGAAATGATACCGGTTGTATCAGTTTGCCTGAGAAATCAGACGTCCTAGCGAGGTTTCACTCGCACATAACAGCGCAGTCTGTGACGTCAGACGGGATGCGAGGAAGGAAGTTCAACGACCTATCCCGTTCTTGAGAGGCACCGGTTTTCTCCCCGATGGGAAGGAGAACTTGGACTTGGGAAAGGAAAAGTGGTCCGTTTCCAGAAGGTTTACTTTCCCTCTCGGTTACTTTCGGTTTCGGGTCAGGAGGCGCCTCCGCCGTGCGGGGCCCCTCTCCGTCGGGTAACACCGTGGGGGGCGTAGTTTTGTGGCATCACCGTTTTCCTTCTTCCCGGCCCCGTAACCACTTTTCCTTTTGTCGAGGACCTCCACCGTGCGATGCTCCGGTGAGGGCGACGTCAGATCTCGCCCAATTTGTACCCCTCAAATGACGCAGGTGCTCCACCCTCAATGTGACTAAACCGACTATAGCCCAGCCCTCGGAGTCATACTTGCTTCCTTCACTCACTACACCTAATTTGTACCGAATCCCTAATTATGAGAGTGAGACGTTCTTGCAGAATCTCGGATCATCGTAATCATCCCCAAAACGAAAAGTTCTATTTCTTTAGATTACTATTTAATTTCAACGAATTCCATTTGAAGGCCCCACGATCCGACAAAAAATTCATCAATAGAATTCACTAAACTGTCCGTCATTCAAAGAGTACTTGGTGAAAAATTTCCACCAATTCAGATCTCATGCGAAATTAAATGGTCAAACAGAAAAGGCGGCTTAGTACCTCACAATTAATTGAGCTTTAGGTGAGACGTTATTGATTAGACGATTGAGTGTTTTGGCTGTATCGATTTAAGAAATGACCATGTCTCCGATTCAAGTAGTTGCTGTAAATTATTGTAAATTGTGGTGTATATGTACTGTACATACTACAAGTATTGTATAGAAGTAAAGTGGTTACGGATCAGAAAAGGCCTTTGTACCCATGGACCTTATTTTTCATCTTCTTGTTGGTAGGTTATTCCTCGAATAATCAAGTTTTCTGTAATTCTGTAATAATCTGTTTTCATGCAAAATGTCAATTTCTCCGCCCAAATTTTTTTTCTGGACGTTTCAAGGTGTCTAGATCAAAATAAGCAAATGTCCGTCCGCTGTCCACGCCGATTTTGGTAGTAGACAATTTTCTAAAAATCTAAAATGGGGGATACCAATTATTTTCGACTAAATTTTGGACGATGAATCCAATGAGACGGTTCCCGGGACGATTGGTGCCCACCCTAAGAGGTTAATGGTCAAAATGGGTATCCGTCTACCTCGTATTTTGAATGCGTCTTTTCGAGATTTCTGGTACCTAGCCGTGTATGGTATAATTTTCCACTAACTTAGGACGCTGAATCAATTGAAAGAAGTCTCCATGCGCCTGGTTCGAGAATTTGCTAAGTGTTATCCAGGTGAACTAAGAAAAACATATTTTAACAAGAGCAGTACAGTACGACATCTTGAACGAATTAACTCATCTTATAACCTTTGAGGTCATTTTGTCACTATTACATTGTATGGTCAAGATAACAGGTTCTTTAATCATCAAAATATGAAATCTTCACGCCAAATATTTTATTTGTAAGTACAAAATGTATCAATACTTTCGCCTCTCTCGTGTTATTGAGCGACCTTAAATTACAACATGAAATATCACACGATTATCACCTACGTAGAAAAGATAAATGTTGTTTACACTATTAAGGAAATCAAACAAATCGTATTCGCGGTCTTTGGAAATGAATCACACTAGTGGCAATGATAAACAGGAATAAACACAGCCTGTGCGGAATGATTTGACTCGTTTTGTTTGTAATTGAACGAGCTAGAATGAGTTGCCTTATCTTAGAATTTGGTGCGAACGAAACCTAAAAATGCGTTTCTAATTATTCTTTGAAAAAAAAGAAGAACAATTTTGATTATTAAAAAGCGAAAAACCTCAATTCACCACTCTTTATCTTTTAATCGCTTAAATTCTTTTTTGTTTGGGGCATTATTTGGTGTGGTGTATTCAATGCATCTTCTTCAAACACAAAATTCCAACAAATGCAATTGAAAATAAAGTATAATAAAATGTTTAAAAACCATTCATTTTAACAAATTTTTTAAATTTGTTGAAAAGAAGCATTAGCATAATTTTTGAAATTTATCTGACTCATTGTATGATTTTTAGGGTTAATAATCTGAGTGAAATCCGCTCTGCCACATGAAAAACATTAAATGGGGTGATTTGGTCTCTCAAAAAATCCCAGTCCCATTGGTAATCTCCAATGCTTTGAGCTACAAATGTTCGTCCACTTATTTAAATCCGAAGTTGTAATAATATGGCAATAAATGTGAGAGGGATGGGTTTTTAGAGAGGTTGACAGATTCTCATCTTCAAAATATAATTGGCCAGCATCCCCAGGTTGAGCAACCCAATCTAATTTCACCCTAAAAGACCATACACACAGGCAAGCATTCAACTGTGGCAATTGACAGGGTCAACACAGGTTAGGAACATATGGACAAGTGGTAGGCCTTGACTGATCCTTGTGCTTACATGATTTCCATGATTAATTGTTTTTAGGCTAATTATTGTCATGACTACGCACTAAATTTGGTGTGTTGGCCCTGATTGTCATTGACAAGCTACCCTTCATAGTTGACTGCTTGCCTAATGGCTATACAATACCAACGACCTAAGCGCAGAAACCTAAAAGCGTGAAGTAACCTAAATTTCATTGCTTCTTGTTCACAACAATAACAAAACCAAGGGGAGGAAACTTTCAGTTGTCTACAGTTGCCCACTAGAGTGCAGCATCCTGTAATGCCAAGACTGCTGTAGTAGTTCTCCATGTTTTTTTTTGTCTCAAATGTAACCGTCATTTCACCTTTTCACGTGGGTTGTACGTCACCGTTCAGCAAGTTGCTTTAAAAAAAAAATCCATCATTCACACCATTTCTGATGTATCTAACACCTTTTTCCCCCTTTTATATGTATGGACAAAATCAATGAAAAACAAAATTGACCAATTTCAGGCATATGGGTACACCCAAGCACAATATAGCGAAATATATAGCAAAATATAGTATCTATGGCCTTTTAGGGTGAAACAAGATTGGGTTGCTCGACCTGAGGATGCCGGCCAGGGTGCAGGAAAAAACGTCGAATTATATTTTGAAGAAGAGAATCTGCTAACCTTTTTAAAAACTCATCCCTCTCACATTGAGAAAAATGGAAGGTCAAACCAAACCGACTAACATTGGCAATAAATGTCTAAAGCGGCCCATAGACGATCAATATTATTGTGCAATTTGGATTGCACAATACTTTGATGGCCACCAAATTGAATTCGCCATTAATTGAATCATGTGGCGGTTGACGGTTGTACAATATTTGGCACAATCAGGAACACAGACAATCAATTTGCTTGGCAACAGGTGCAAAGACCCTGCCAGAACTTCATTTGGTGAAGAAGTTGTTGAGTGAACCTGAGTTGCGTACTGTTGCTATTGCTGTAGCAGTAAGTGCAAAGAAGAGTAAAAAGGGGAGAAAATGGGCCAAACAGTGGTTCATTGACAGGAAACACACCTACGAAACATTACTGAATGAACTGACAGTTGCTGAACCAAATGATTTTTGCCACTTTTTACGGGTGGATGGTTAAGCTACCTATATCCATGTCTTCACCCCTAATTCTACCAGGTACCTGCGGCTCTTTCCCCCCAAAACTCAAAACCCTCCGGTTTATAAAAATTCTATATTATTCTCTTATAAAAGTTAGTAGAAAGCCTTTTGTATGTCATATAAGAAGGGACATTTTATTACTATTTCTTCCCTATGTTCACCTTATTTCAGGCAATAAAATACAAACGTGTGCGATATTTGGTTCAAACCTATTCTATGTAAAAATTTGTTCTTAAAAATTAAACGCGTTAATACTAGGTGTCTTTGACACGCTGACATGTCAAAATTTGGTCTTGTAAAACAAATTCAGTATTATGAGCTGATTTACAAATTGATTGAGCTTT
>CM034006.1:18556609-18734851 GCA_019603395.1 Cyrtorhinus lividipennis
TAATGGATTCAAAATTATGGAAATTAATCCTCTATATAGGCATAGGAGACTACATGTTACTATTTGTTTTAAACCTAGTACTAATTTCATGGGACGGGTGAAAATTATCAGCCATCGGACCGAATTGGGGGGAAGTAGGGGGTCAAAAGTGTATTTGAAAAATGGATTTTCGAGATTTTCTGCGACTAGGCTGTGGGGTATATTTTTATAAATTTGGGGGTGAATCCAATGAGAAGGGTCCAAACGATGGGCCCCCTGGAGGGTTTAGGTCAAATGGGTACCTATCTACCCATTTCGAAAGTGGTTTTTCGAGATTCCTTGTACCTAGGCGTGTGGGGTATCATTTTCCACCAAATTTTGGACGCTGAATCGTTTGTAAAGAGCCTCGACGCTCCTGGTCTGAGGAATAACCAACTCCTGTGAAAGAATGTCACTGTCACCTCGGAACCTGTTACTCACCTACGATCCTCACGAGTCACAACTTTCCCCCAACGCCTGCCAGTGGCCAGAGGCAGCCCAGGGTGCGGATTTTCCCTCGAGGAGGCAGTTTCGTAACGAGAAAAAAGAGCCAGTCGAGAGCGAGAACGGGCGTCCTTAAGTCGTTTGAGGTCAAAACCTTGGCGAGTCCGTTGACTTCTTAGACGGGTCCTCCTTGGGTATCTTGGGCTCTGGGCTGATGGTGGGGGGGGAGGGGGGGGCAGGAGTCTGTAGAACGAGATGTGGTAACCACGAGCCAACTTGGCGATCCTACGCAAGGACCAGTTCCAAAAATAAGACCAATAAGACCAATGCACAGCGTTCCTACGGGTTCTGAAGCGCCAACAGGGGCCAAGAAAATCCTTACGAATTCTTCCAATAAACTGATCGTGACCAATCATGATTAGCTCGCAGTTGAAGAAACACAGAAAATAAAATCGCTGAAAAATTCTTTCACAGGGGTTGGTTATTCCTGCCCCCAGGAGCAAAAACAGTGAGGGTAGAGTTCCCGACTCATTATAATAAATTCAGCATCTAAAATTTAGTGCTAAGTGGCACCCCACATGCTATATTGTCTCAAAATCCATTTCTCGAAAAACACGTTCAAACCCCTACCCACCGGTCCTTGAAACTTTCCTTCCAACCCAATCAGACCAACATTAGAAGAGTGTTAAAGTCAAAATGTATTTAAAAAAAAAAAAAAAAAAAAAAAAGGATTTTCGAGAATTTTGGCGATTTAGGCGCGAGGGGTATTATTTTTCACTAAATTTAGACACTGAATCGATTGGAATGAGTCCGGTACATTCCACACTCACTGTTTTGGTTGGTTATTTCATGAATTATCAACCTATGTTTCCATGCAAAAAGTCAATCACTTCGATCTGGCCCACAATTTTTTTCTGGGCGTTTCAAAGTGTCTGGATCATAATAAGCAACCCGCCGTACACGAAGATTTCGGTGGTAGACAATTTTCTAAAAATCTGGAATTTTTGTCAAGTGTCCGTTTCTGGTTCTAGATGGTCTTCGAAGCTCTTCAGGCCGATCAGACTAAATTTAGGGGTCAGAATGTGTATTTCGATAGATAAATTGTCAAGTTTTTTTAGCGATCTAGGCTTGGGGGGTATTGTATTCGACTAAATTTGGACGCTGATCCAATGAAACGGGTCCCAGAACAATTTGCGCCCACCAGAAGAGGTTACGGGTCAAATGGGTGTCTATCTACCTATTTCTTAAGTGGGTTTTTGAGATATCTGGTACCTAGGCTCGTGTGATCATATCATTACCACTAAATTTTGGACGCTGAATCGATTAGAACCTCTCAAAAATGAATAGGTAAGGTGTTTGAGAGCATAGCATCTTACTTGAAGACGCTAACCTTATTGGTTAACAGCCTGTATAGCGTTTGTGGTGTAATTTGAGCAGGTTGAACTACACCAGAAGACACTGATATCAGTAGTGCAGATTATTTTTCGTCGCAAAATTGATACCACAGTCGAAAACACCATAATTGGTGCTAATTGGATTGTTGAAGATCAGACAGAGAATATTTTAAATACATGACTATGCAACCAGATCTTCTGTTGTGATCACGGAATCAACATTAAATTTTCAATCTCCGGTTTATTAGAGCCGTTACTAAGAAAAGTTAAGTCTATATAAGTTAGTATGCTAGGGTTACATTCTAAATTGGTAAAATTTCTAGTTGGAGGTTGCTAGGAATGATTTCGAGGTTCTTCCCGATGTTGGCTCATTTCCGTTGTAGAGGAGGCGTTATCTTCCTCGGAGGCTCTGAACATATTAATGGAGGCCAATCATTGTATTTAGGGCGATCGAGCCTTCAGCCTATTTCCGTTTGCCGTGCAGAAGGACTTTAATCTCCGAGTACGTTAACCTCGTCGACTCAGATGGTTGAGGCCTCGAGCCCCAGAATTGGGATTAAAGCCCTGAAAAGTGAGGTCGGGCCGCGAACGCTAGTAACCGAAGCCTTGGAAAAGTAGAAAAATTCCCCCGCTCGTCACCCCAGCGGGCGGCGGGTCCTAGGTGGGAGGGGGCTCCGCCGTACGGCCCGCTCAGTTCGGAACACGACCCACTGCCACAAGGTGCTGCCCGTCGTTCGTCCCCCCCACCGCCGCCCCACTAGTACGCAGTGTTTACTTTCGGCCACCCCTCCGCTTACGGAAGCCGACAATTTTTAACGGAAACTCACGTCGTCGAAGTTGTACCGGACTTGAAGAGGGTGACTTTCCTCCGCCGTTGTTTACAAAATCACGCTAAAGACTAAAGTTACCAGTTTGAACTGTGTTTATGTAGTACGGAGGTGACTCCCCCGCCCCGCCCTCCCCAATTGAAGGAAAGACAATTTGCGGAACCGTTTCCTCCGAGTTGGCCCCCACCAATATGACGGTCACCAATTTCCGCCCAATTCAGGAGCCTCCACCTCCCACTGACCTCCTTGGACGCGTCCTGGCAGGTAAATTTTAAAATTTGCAACATTCAAATTTAACTATTTCTACTTGATTCACCCTATTGTGTATACTATAACCATAGAACTCACTTGTAAGCTTAACTCAAGAGTACAATTTTCATTCACGTTCCTGTGATTAACCTTTGACACTTATTTACCACACAAAAACATGAATTGTAAACACAAAAACCAACCTTTTTGGTCCTTACGACTGATTCAAAAATCGCCTTCACAATAATCGTTCTTCAAACATTATTTTAATTCGTCTAAATATTTTTGAAGAAAAAAAAATTTTCGATGAAAATTGTTTCTTTTTAAATTGAATCACATCCTTAACGAGGACGTTAACTAAAAGTGTCCTCTTTATCGATTATTATTCGACTGACGAGAGGCGAATTACATTTTTCATCCTTGGCACCATTGTAGGTTCGTTGAACTCTTTGAAAAAGAGCCTCCTTTCAAAAGCGTGGCCTCTTTCATTAATCTTTGTTCGACGCCGGAGTGGGGAAGAGGCCTTCGGAGGAGGTTGCAATCAGGTTATGTTCCGTTAGTCAATACACAATGGCGACTTTTATTGCTTTGTGGGACATTAATCTATGCAGTATGGGCGCCTTATTGATGAAAATAGGGGATGAAATATTCTTCGGGGAGGTTTTTTAATTGAGACATCGGCGACATAATGCCTTTCGTCGTTTTTCAGTTTGCCCGTTGTATACACGAGATTCAAAGTCATTCATGACATGTTCATCGCAATCTAGCTGCAGAATTAATTTAAAGATGTCTGCTGTCTGAAATGCCTCTCGAAAATCATCTAAATATTGTCATGTCCACTTTTTTTTCAACAAAAATATTTTTACGTGTGGAACCCGTACGGATAACGTCTAACCAATCGATACGCTACGTTAAATTGATCATTTTACAAAGCAGCGAGACAGCTCGAGTGATCATGGTTGTCTGGATGTTTACTTATTTTGATTCGGTGCATTGTTTGACACATCGTGGGATAAGAGTGACCCTTTATTATGTTTTTTGGAGAAAAATTCGTGGTTCTCACGTCGTTCAAAAGGTTAGAGAAGTTAATTTGACATCTCAACGTATAAATATTTGAAGAATTTGTAAATGTATTTGTTTGGCCATAGCAAGTTTTGGGTATCGGGACGTTCAAATAGTATTTACCAAGGAAAGTAAGGAGGTTTACAGGTGCGTAAATTGTTGTTTTCAACAAACTGATAACCTTTTTTGGCACATTTGGCACATTAATGAGTCGTTACTTATCGAATTCGCTCACAGCTGTTTTGTCTATTTTCTCGTTGAAATGTACCAATCTCGGATGTGTGTGTGTCAGAATGATAAGAAGCGTTTTTAGAGCATACGGAGAACAAATTGGTGGGTGAGGTGTTGAGGCGGGGAATCCAGAGGTGGGGAGGGGGTGCCAAGTTGGTTCAACGACCCGGAGACCGCTTGGCCCAGTTTGCGGGGCCGTTCAAGGAAGCTTGTTGAAAGTGAAACCTTCGGGAGAACAGAAGGATACGGAGCCGATGACGTCGGTGGAGGGGGAGGTGCTTACCTAACCGCCGCCTGAGCCACCGATTTCGGTTCTAAGGCATCTTCCTCGAAATCGACGAGGCGGGGGCGACAGGGCGGAGACGTGACGTTTAAAAACTGTAACGCACGGCGGAACCCACCCCCGTCTATATTGATGAGTGCAATTTTATGGGGCTAAAAAGAGCTCATATTTCCTTATGAAGAATCACACCTCAATTGGGTTTGGATTAAGTTAACTTAACTAAAATCGAATTTTCAATATTGTGATTCGGTTTAAATCAACATTTAAACACCTATTTCTGCCCTCTGGAACTCTTTTTATATTGTAAATGAGTGCTAAGCGTACATACTTATTGTAAATTTAATATAAAAAGCAAAAATCTGTTCAAATTCAGTTGAAAAATAGTGTTGAACTGGAGCAATGTGGGTATTATGGGTTTTGAATGTACAACGAATATCATCTCTAAGGAAGGGGGTGAAATATAATAGTGCTGTTGATGGCATTCTTCTCCATTTTGATCTAAACTGAATCATGTACACACAATTTCTATTTCTACAATTGAAACGCAAAGCAATGGAAATTACGTAATAATAATTGTACGACAATCTCCCAAGGGACGTTCAGAGTTGAAGGCTGAAATGAGAACAATAATATTTTCCAACGTTTAAGACGTCCTCGTTCTCCTCAGATGAGACCTGCAGCCTTATTATCCGCGAGAAAATAGGCGTAAAATGGCTAAAACGCCATTTGCGAAATGAATTCCTTTCAAGCGTCATCAACCACGACACAAGTTTATAGACTTTGCGGTTTTCAGCTGAGAGATGAGCTATGAATTGATGTCAATTGCAATAGCGAAAACTGTTTCAACAGGGAAAACGCGTAATAAACGTTCAATAAATAATTACTCCAACGACCGTTCTATAAGTGAAACGGCTTTTTGAGCAAATTTTGAAGGATGCAACTTGAGAGTTGAAGTCCTTCGACGGTCCGAATTGCTCAACTGCGAAGACAAACAGGATTTTAATTACTACCATTGTTGAGTAGGTGTGAGACTTGCAAGCGACCTCGCTCGACAAAAATGAGCCAACGGACGACCGCTTCCTCTTTAGTTCGTGTTGACTTGACAAAATGACAATGTTTTTTTTCGAGTTTTCTCGAATTTTTGTCAACTGCCGTTCGATGTTGAATTATAACAGCTGAGGCGAGCTCTATTGGCCTACATATCTCGGAGGTAAATAACAACGACACGTATGCGTCTTGTTGGCGTTGTCTCATTGCCAATTCTGCTGAAATTGAGCTTTTTTCCCCCTGAAATGATTCCGAAGTTTGTTTATTTTCTTATTAAAACTGTCTATTTCATCAGTCTGGTGAATTATTTCCAACGTTTCATGAAGCTTGTCTGCTAATGCCAACGGAATGATCAGTTAAGGTGTACAGATTTATTCAGATCGTCACTTGAAAAGTCCTCTGACTAATCAGAAAATTATTTAAATTAAATTTGTACCCCTAAATTTACAAATTTCAAACTTTCAAACACTTGTTGTGGCACTTCACCAAACGCCCTTCATGTGAGTATACACTGCTGACATAGCGTTTGGATGATTTATGTGTAAACTCAATAACACCAAGATAAATTCCCAAGTTGAAATAAAGTATTGATTTGCATGGCGGAATATTTTACTGTGCTATCTAGGGCCTATGGAAAGCGGTGCTTCTCACCACCTTCACCTCTTGGCGGATCGCGAAGGTCGTTGCGACCTGGAGAAAAACGGTGGAGAAGGGTTGTCAGGGTGTGCCAACGTGTTGCCCTGAGAAGAGCAGCGAAGAAGGGTGGTTCCTTCGCAACCGGGCGGAGAGGGGTTGCGAAGGGTGGCAATCCGGTGGGGGGGGGCGGCCTAAAGGCTGCGGGGCCAACGTCCTGATCAACCCGCAAAGTGGGGCACATCGGGGCCGCGGTGGCCTTGTTGAGTTCGGGTTCGTTGTCCTCTCCCCCTCCAACTGGGTCAAATCCCCCGCGAACCGTCGCTTGCCCCGCATCACCGTGCCCCCGTCACTCCTGCTTCCCCGCGCTCTGATCTCGCCAAATCCCCCCCGCTCCCACCTTCACCCACGCGTCCATCATCTCGTTCCACTCCTTTTACCCACTCCAACCCAGAAATCAATAAACTCGAGAGGCAACGAGACAAAGATAACACGTATTCTAATTATTCAGCAATCTCAAACTTATTAGCTTTACACTTGATATTTATTTCTTATGTAAAAAACAAAGAAACTCATATTTCCGAACACACAAACCGTGTCTATTCCAGTGCCAATCGTTTTCACTGGTTTTCGGTTGGGGAGAGGGAACCGACAGGCAACGACGTGAGTGTCTTCCAATTCAGAGTCAAATTTCTTCGACAGGTCACCCATCTGAGAAAGAGAAAGAAAAAATTAAAAGTAGTACAGAATGGCTGAGGATAAGTTCTTAAGGAAATCTGGGAATAAATTTGTAGGCTTAATAATTGTATCAGCGTTTAAGATTTTATGGAAAATTACATGCCACAAGATGGCTTTTGAGAATGAAAATGGTAAATCAGAGAGATCATTTATTTTAAATTCATTTTTTCCCAAGTAGATCAAGTCTTCCACACATGATCATCCATTTTTTGAAAATTAATTCGGTACACTTCACGATTTTACACTGTCAAAGAGAAGAGTAGGTGGTCGTAAGAGGTTCTGTGAGCTGCGATTCAGCGCCCAAAAATTAGTAGAAAACGATACCCCACTCGCCTAAATTGTTGAAAATGTCTAAAATGGGGGAAACAGTGGGTGTGGCGTGTCTCGGACCCATTCCAATGAATACAGCGACCGAAATTTAGTGGAAAATGATATCTTACACGCCTAGGTACCAGAAATCTCGAAAACCCACATTCAAAATAGGTAGATAGGCACCCAGTTTGACCCATAACCTCTTCCGTTGGGCGTCATTCGTTCTGGGACCCCGTTTATTGGATTCAGCGTCCAAAATTTAGTAGAAAATAATACCCCACACGCCTAGATAGCCAAAAATCTCGAAAATCCGTTTTTCAAAATAAACGTTTTAACCCCTACCCCGCCCAAATTTGGTTCAATTGGGCTGAAAAGTTTCAAGGCCCAACTAAAGCCGGAAATGGGTCCCTGACCAAAATTTCAGATTTTTAGAAAAATTGCTACGACCAAAGTCGGCATTTTGCTTATTATGATCCAGACACCTTCAAAACGCCCAGAGAAGAAATTTTTGGGCCGAACGGGAGAGATTGACTTTTTGCATGGTTGTTGCAGCTGAAGAACAAGTGGGTAAATTGATAGGAAGCCTACTGGATAAACAAGCTGGTCACAGGTGACGGACTTCCAGAGCACGATTAAGATTGGTTAAAATAGATAGACGATTAGATAGTTGATAGGCGTAAACTTTTGCTGAATATACGAGTAAATTTATTGATTGATGGACGGGTTTAAACTTACCGAATTTAAAGTAATGTTTGACGGTGCAAAAAGTGTTAGGGACTCGAACAGAAAGTGTTATTTAACAACTGAAGGGTCACGGCGAAAAATGATCAATGTCAATTTTTAAGAAAAATGAGATTGTCATGCCATCTAGTAGCATATTCCAGTACCAATCGAAACGTGAATCGAAACCGGGAAAAAAGATCATAGTATTCTAGGAAACGAAGGAAGAAAAAACCCTATGACGGGAAAGACCGATCAAGGTCTGCGCGGTGACAAGGAAGAAGGATCATTGTCCAATTTTAAAGCCCTCTCCCTGCTCCTATGACTTCAGTTCAATGTTTTGTTTCGAGCAGTTGGTTATTCTCATGCGATAAAGTGGTAATTTATCTTGAAAATGGATGATTTTAGTGACAGTAGTGAGGATGATACTGTGATCATTGCTAAGTATCTTCTGTGACTCTTGTGCAGGTCAAAACAAAAATTATACAACCATAAGGTTTTTCCATTACATGGTCTGCACAAAAAAACGCTTTGACTCAGTAAAAGTTATATTCCCAATTAGAGGTCACTCTTACATGGAGCATGGGGGAAATTAATGCAAAATCGTACACTGAGTTACCAGATGACTGCAGGAAAGTTTTCGAAGAGAGCCAAAGGAAACCCTCACCTTTTACGGTTATTGACTGTGGCAGGAATATTGAGTTTAAAACCTGGACCAAATTCCTAGCAGGTCCATATCCCACGAAATGTCCAGTTGCAACAAGACCGATTCGAGTCATGATGATTGACAGCAACGAGCCTCAATTCTTATACCATAAATCGATTTGCTCAGCTCAAAAGTACTATTATTACACTCACTACAACGCAGCTGAGAAGAAAAAGGAACAAAGATGCCACTCTTGACCCAGCTTACAGCATCCCCCTACCAATAAAAAAAGCAAAACTTGATGATTTACAGCACCTGAAGCAATTTATACTAAACCCAGAAGCTCGACATTTCTACGAAGCACTCGCCATTGAAGAGAACGACACGGGAGAAGACGAAGTTGAATACATTGACGATCAACTTGCGGAAGAAGATGATACCGAACATTGAGTCACTGACGCTGAACAGGAGCAGCCCTGATGGGAATGATCGACGAAGAAGAGGAGCCATGACGGGAAATACCGATCATGGTCAATGGCCTCTCAACGTTTCAATTTGTTTTCTTATTGAAGTAACATAGTGTTCAGATAATTTTTTTCTTAACCTCAAATACAGTTTGTTGAAGAGTAAAATGGTTTTTTTTTTTAGCTCAATACCTCATCCCAGCGACATTTTATGTGTAACTGAACTTTAAATTTGACATTCCCAAAAATTAAAAAATCTGCAAATTTTTACACACGGGTTGGTTATTCCTCGAATGGGGGAAACAGTGGGTGTGGCGGGTCCCAGACCCAATCCAATCGTTTCAGGGTCCAAAATTTAGTGGAATATGATACCCCACACGCCTAGGCACCAGAAATCCTGACACACACAAAATGGGTGGATACATACCCATTTTGACCCATAACTTCTTCCGGTGGGTGCCAATCGTTCTGGGACACACATCATTGAATTCAGCGTCCAAACTTTAGTGGAAAACTATACCCCACACGCCTAGGTAGCAGAAATCCCGAAAACACATATTCAAAATGGGTAATATATACCCAATTTGACCCATAACTTCTTCCAGTGGGTGCCAATCGTTCTGGGACCCATTTTATTGGATTCAGCGTCCAAAATTTAGTGGAAAACTATACCCCACACGCCTAGGTAGCAGAAATCCCGAAAATCCATTTTTCAAAAAACACATTTTGACCGCTACCCCCCCCCCCCTACCCCTCAAATTTGGTCCGATCGGGCTGAAAAGTTTCGAGGACCCGTCTCGGCCGGGAACAGACCCCTGACCCAAATTTCAGATTTTTAGAAAATTTTCTACTACCAAAAACGGCGCGGACGATGGACGGCGTACAGCGTACGGGGTATGGCGTACGGCGGACGGACATCGACCTTTTTTGATCAGGACATCATGAAACGTCCAGAAAAAAATTTTGAGCCAAATCGGAGAGGTTGACCATTATCATGAAAACATAGGTTGATTATTCAAGGAATAACCAACCAAAAACTGACTATGATCGTTCTTCCCCGCGACCCTTCAACTGATAAGGACATACCTACCTATTAGGGGTTTTATCTATCAAACGTGCGCAAACTAATCATGACCGTAACGAAGATGATGTTATGCAGAGGGAGAAACTGTGCTCAACTATGAAATGAAATCCCAACAAGCTTATATGAAGCAAATAGGTGAGTTTACCTTCATTGCTACCCCATCACAACATCTCTTGCCAGGAGGGGCTCCAAAACACCCTTCGTGGGCTCAAAAATTCCTTCAGAGCTGCCATCAAGGAGTGGACTTGCAAAGACACCGACAGATGACGGAATGTTGGAGGACATGTCCACAGTATGCGTGTTGTGGCAAAATCCCACTCATCACTCACCAAGGACTTGCTCAGACCTAAGCGCAGTGACCTGAAAGCAATAGTTGGCGGCTTTGCTCTGAACCTCATGGGGGTGACTCAATCGACAATCCTATGCAGAGGCAGACTCTGTGAGGAAGCATATAAAACTGCAACTTACATAACTCTCGAGTGCCCAGCACTGGCATCCAGCAGGTACAACCTCTTTGGGGAACAAACCCAAATGATTGCTATTCTCTGCGAAAAGTTAGTCCGCAGCCAATAACCCTCATCAAGGATCTGGGGCTGTTTATGGACTGAGAAATAGGAAACTCGTGACAAACACAAGCCACTAGGCTTCCGCGCAGGGGTGGCTATAGGCACAGGCGACACAGGCAGTCCTGGGGCCTCCATCTACAATAAGCCTGTAAGTAAATCTAATGCTAATGTGAAGATGCCATCAAAAAATGCGTCTCGAGAAAGCGGGTAGGAAGTGGGCCAAGACTAGTGCATGAGTCAATGAGTGTCCAAAAATTCTGATTGGGTTGAAAACCTGAACGCTTCACAACAACCTTGCAAATGGAGTACTCAGCTGTGGTTTCATCTTTTATTAAGTAGTCCCAAACAATAGACCTTGCACCTAGTAAATATGCCATGAGTGAGCAAGATGCATTCGTCTGCTGCGCAACGCATAATTATCAAGTTTTTTAACAAATTAGGGCGTTAAATCTTCGGAAATGTTTACCCGCTTGACGTCACAATTTGGTCTCAGAATCGGGTGTACACGTGGGCTAGAGAGTTTAGAGATGGACGAAAACACCCAGGAACCAGTCTCACAGATGACAACATCCGTGCTGTTCGAGAGCTTATCGAAGGTGATCGCCGGTTAACCATTGAAGAAATATCATCAAAATTGGGGATCAGTTACAAGTGTTCAATCCGTTATCACTTATCAACTTGGCTTCAAGAACATTAGTGCTAGATGGGTTCCAAGGTTATTGACAGAAGATCAAGGGATAAATTGGAGGAAATGCACTGGGAAACCCTCAAACATCTTCCTTAGAGCCCTGACTTGTCCCCTTGTGATTATTTTTTGTTCTCATTCTCTTGGAGGAAAAAGATTTGAAAGGATTGAAGAAATTGTGGAGTACGTGCGCAATTGGCAGATAAGTTAACCTCAATTTTTTAATGAAGGACTATTTAAGCTTCAGAGCTGGCAAAAGTGGGTAGATCATGGAGGTGACTACATCGAAAATGCATTGCCTTGCGATTTGCGGATGTCAAAGGGCCACCATGCTAAGCGTTGCCTGGGGCCACCAAGGTCCTAAAGCCACCTCTGTTCCGAGCATGGGGCTCCCTCAAACCCCTCCTCTGGGTGTCTGCCACCATCTACCATCACAACATGTACATTTATACCACTTGGAGAAAATGTTTGCCTGCGCTGCCAAAATCACTGTTTTCACATTGTCGTAAGGCCTGTTCCTTTTGCCGGTTGGCCTGTTGCACGCCTCGTTGTACCCACCTCGACTGCACTTTCTACCCAATTTGCTCGTGGCAGTCCCCTTTTGGCTGGTTATTCCTTGAATAATCTACCTATGTTTTCATGCAAAAGGTCGACCTCTCCAATTGGGCTCAAAACTTTATTCTGTACGTTCCAAGGTGTGTAGATCCAAAATTGGCAAATGCCCGTCCACCGTTCACCATCCGGGCTTTTTTTGGTAGTAGAAAATTTTCTAAAAATCTGAAATTTGGGTCAGGGGTCTGTTCCCGGCATTAGTCGGTCCTCGAAACTTTTCAGCCCGATCGGACCAAATTTGGGAAGGGTAGGGGTCAAAATGTGTACTTCGAAAAACGGATTTTTGATATTTTTGGCAATCTAGGCGTGTGGGGTATCATTTTCCACTAAATGTTGGACGCTGAATCCAATGAAATAGATCCCAGAACGATTGGCACCCACCGGAAGGAGTTATTGGTCAACATGGGGATCTATCTACCCATTTTCTATACGTGTTTTCAAGGTTTCTGGTACCTAGGCGTATGGGGTATCATTTTCCACTAAATTTCAGACGTTGAATCCAATGAAATGGGTCCCGGAACGATTGGCGCCCTCTGGATGAGGTTATGGGTCAAACTGGGTACCTATTTACCCATTTTGAATGTGATTTCGAGATTTCAGGTACCTAGGCGTGTGGGGTATCATTTTCCACTAAATTTCGGACGCTGAATCGATTGGAATTGGTCCGGGACCCACCACACCCTGGTCCGAGGAATAACCAACCCGTGTGAATGAATTTGCAGCATTTTTTGCCCAGATGGTAGGTATACCCCAGTTCAGAAGAGTACATTCGACTACACTCAATAACTTACCATTTCCTTGACGCCAAAAATGACAATATTGTCGTAGGGCTTGAGATCGAATTGCCACAGATCGCGGCGGTGGAAGGAGGCGTTTTTTGACAGTCCTGCTCTGAAGGCGGCAAACCTGGAGTAAGCAACCAGCCAGTAATTAAGCTCAACACCTTCAGCTTGAAATCCCTCTTGAGCGGCGGCCAATACCTGGAGTGAAATATTGGAAATACGATTACTAATATCCTGATATAGACTAACGTAGTATCAAAATGGCACTTACGATCCTCCCGTCGCCGCTTCCGATGTCTAAAAGACGTCCAGATCGGTTCTTGAGCGCGAGCAAAACGTTGGAAATTTGCTGAGAAGTGGCAGGAACAAAAGGGAGACAGACTTTCCTGAGAGCTGGAGACACGAAGGGGTAGCAAACCAAGGAAACCATCACGGCCAGCCCGCCTGGAAAAGGTTTCTGGTTGGATATTTCTGGTACTTATGTGCTTTATGGTGAAGCCTATTTGGGCCATTTGGATTTGAAACGGACAGAAGAGGTAAGTCGATAAGATCCAAACAACAGTCAACTTATCAGCTCTGCTCGTTCCTCTTCCAAGTCCGGATTTATAGCGACGAGTATTTTTCAAACGATTACCTGCACCTCGAACCAACCTCCACGGTTTAGTCAGGACCTAGATCGACTGTTGCTGTTCCAGATGACAGAAACGTACCAGTGATCCCTGCGACGAGAAGACCTCCAGGTCGGAATTCGATCTTCTTCGGCGGTGCGTCGTGATCAATGCCGAACTCTTTGGCCATTTCCTTGCAAAACGTACACTCCGTCTCTGCCGCGGGTTCGGCAGAGGCGGGATTC
The DNA here is from genome assembly GCA_019603395.1 of Cyrtorhinus lividipennis. Lineage (NCBI taxonomy): Eukaryota > Metazoa > Arthropoda > Insecta > Hemiptera > Miridae > Cyrtorhinus > Cyrtorhinus lividipennis. Next base: position 18,570,260 of record CM034006.1, read on the forward strand.
AAACTCGTCATGACCATGGCATGCGGCCATGCGTCAGCAGATCATAATTGTTGGATAAGATTGGGGCTGAAGAAAATGTATAGGGAATCGCAAAAAAGTGAAACGATCGCGCCGGACATCACACCCCGGCCGAACATCAACAGCAACTACAACAACAACAACACTGTTATCAACAGCTGGTTCCCTCACCTTACAACCGAATTTCTGTCCTTATCACACAGTTTCCCTCCAAGATCCTGGCCTATGGGACAGAGATAAGAAACTATCGATTTCGTTCGAACTATCGAACTTGGACAACAAGCTGATCGATTGTCCGCCTGACGTCATTCCTTCAGTCTATGACTTTGACAAAGATTTTATATTAATCTATTTTATTCGATTATCAATGGCTGTAAAAACATGACTCATATGACGTCATCAAAAAATATCGATTGTGTGCTCTCGATGTCTGTGGCGCCGTTATCACCGCGCCCCATATACTAGAGATTTACCAAGATCTCTTTTGCGTTTTTCTATGTTCGTCTTTTATTATTTACTACTTTTATTATTTACTTTAGGCTGATAATATCAGCAACATTATGTTGCTTAGGGGGCCACCTAGTATCAGGCGCGATAAGGCGTACTACTTTACTACATACTATCGATTACTACATTACTATCGATTTCAACCTCGATAGCGCTGTCGATCATAACAGACAACTGGTCCGTTTGATTAGTTCGGCCATTTTTTTAAAGTACCGGATGAAAAGTATCAATACCGAGTACTCACATGAAATACTTACAAGAGTAAATAATTCGAGAAAATCAGGTTAATGTAGTGTGGGAGTAAATTTTTAAGAGTATTATAAAGAGGTAGGAGTTATGGTTGGTTATTCCTAATTATCAATCTGTTTTCATTCAAAAAGTCAATCTCTCGGATTCGCCCAAAAAAAAAAAAATTCTGGACGTTTCAAGGTGTCAAGATCAAAATTAGCAAATGTCCGTCCGCCACCCACGCCGACTTTGGCAGTGGAAAATTTTCTAAAAATCTAAAATTTTGATCAGGGGTCCGTTCATGGCTCTAGTTGGTCCTCGGAACTATTCAACCCGATCGTACCAAATTTTGGTGGGGTAGGGGTTAAACTTCGAAAAATGGATTTTTGGAATTTATGTGTGTGGGGTATCATTTTCCACTAAATTTTGGACCCTGAATCGATTGGAATGGGTCCGGGACCCGCCATACCCACTGTTTTCCCCATTTTCCGCATGTTGAAGAAACGAATCTCCATTCGCCTGGTTCGAGGAATAACCAACCCGCGTGTAAAAGAATTCGCAGCGTTTATCAAGTGCAATCATGAAAGAGATCAGATGATAGTTTTATTGTAGAATTGGGAGAGGATGTTAGCTTCAAGCCATTATTCTCCCTTGAGTCCTGAGTCTTCATATTCATTACAAGTTCATACAAATTACAAAACTCGGTTTGCCTGTTCGCCTGCATCCATCAAATGCTTCTTCGTCCCTAGTCTTGGATTTAAAGAACTCAACATTACAGAGAATATGAAGTTTAGATACTGGCTGGTTCATTCGCTCGAAAGCCACTCTTCAAGCAACTGCATGATGGTTTTTCGAGCTTCTGTCAGTTCCGGAATGTCTTTCGGCGAGGAGGGATACATATTGGCGCAGTGAGCAGTGCCTTGGATCAACAGAGCAGGCGAGTTTTTATTGGTCGACTCAAAAACTCCGAGAACGTGCCAAGGATCCAAGGAGCCCTGAAGAAAGACAACTCTAGAGACTACGTTAACGACGTCCTTTGATCCGTAAATTATGTTAGACCGTCGCATTCCCTCGTTGAGACGATTCTGGTCAAAATCATCCCCGAAAATATCTTTACATTGGTCGATGAAGAATTGGAGATTGAAGAGCGAGCCGAATAATTCGCTTCGAGAGCTAGACGTTTGATAGAAGCCAAATTCTGTGCAGGTTTGGTATGTCCAAGAACGAGCGTCGCTAAACGCGGGGCCCCTCAGCTCCTGGATGTAGTCGAAGTAACTGATGTCAAGGCATTTAGCATTCAACAACTTGTTAACAGCTGCGTACCGGTCAATCACGGCTCCAATTGAGCTGTTGTCCATAATCCGACAAACATCGTCAACAGTGGGCGGTAAAATCGTACCAGAAGTGATTCGATTATCTTTGTTGTACTGGACGATACCTTGGAAATTCCCTGCTAACGTTTCAATGAAGTTTGAAACGTCTTTCGTGTTACTCGGATCCAACTGCTGGCAAAGGTTAAATTTCTCCGTTAAAATTTCTGCGGCATCTGGTTTGGCAAGGGAGTCTTGAACAGCGAGTGCTGCTTGGTGGACATTGGCAGCACATGACGAACTTGACGCAGCTAACGATTGGCGAACAACTTCGTCGTACGCTTTGAAGTCGGATACAGCCAAAACTGGGCCAGAACTTGAAACAGCTGAGTGAATCAAATGTGGGTACTTCAGACGCGCCCAAGCAGCCAAGGAACCCGGATAACTGCCCCCAAATACGACCCATTTGTTGCTTTTTGTCAGTTTGTATTTTTTATTCATGCCTGATATGAAGTAAGCCAAGTCTGCCAACGCCTGCTCACTGCTGAGGTATTTGAGGTTAGCGACTGAGGCATCTTCTGTGGGCTTGCTCTTACCGTAGAAACGATGTTCCAGCTGAAAACACAAAGCACTGTAACGTTGAGCGTAGTCCATCCACGCTCCCTCAACCATCCATTTGGCAGAGATTTCCCCTTCACCACCGATCATGAGAAAAACCGGGCTGTTTCTGGACGTTTTGAACCAAGTGGCGTTCGTCTCGTACCGTTGCCACCACGTGGCTGGATTTGTCGGGTCAAAATGATCCAATTTTTGTAGAAACCATTCATCTTGTGGAAGTGGTGTTCTGTGGTCCACATGAGGCGACCCAAGCAGGCGTTTCTGGTGACGATCGTTCGCCGTGCCAGCGAGAGCTGAACCGATGAACAAAACTCCCCAAAACCACAACCAAAGCATTTTAAAAACAACAATTCTGAACTGCGCCTCTTCTCACAAATTCCACAACCTAAATAGGAAAACCGAGATTAAAATGTACGTTAAGCCCGATGAAAAATAACGTGGTGGTCACGCTTGTTGAAGATAAATCCAATGATTGATTGCTGGTTCTCGAAAGAAACCGGATTACATCATCAACGTATCATATTCAACCAACGAATAAAATTTTCCGCAACGAGATTGTGGAAACCAATTTCAATAAAAAACGGAGGTATCAAACGATAGTCTATTTCCCAAAAATAATTAGTACACTAGTTAAATCGATTTTGGTTGGTTATTGCTTGAATAATCAACCTGTTTTCATGCAAAAGGCCAACCTCTCCGATTCAGCTCAAAATTGTTTTCTGAACGTTTCATGGTGTCTACGAAAAAGGTCGATGTCCGTACGCGCTATTTTAGGTTGTAGAATATTTTCTAAAAATCTGAAATTCGGGTCAGGGGTCTGTTCCCGGCCTGGGACGGCCCTCGAAACTTTTCAGCCCGATCGGACCAAATTTGGGTGGGGTAGGGAGTCAAAATGTGTTTTTTGAAAAATGGATTTTCGAGGTTTTGGGCGATCTGGGCAATTGGGGTATCATTTTCCACTAAATTTTAGACGCTGAATCCATTGAAATGGGTCCCAGAACGATTGGCACCCACTGGAAGAAGTTATGGGTCATATTGGGTATCTATTACCCATTTTGAATATGTGTTTTCGGGATTTCTGGTAATTAGGTGTGTGGGGTATCATTTTCCACTAAATTTTGGGCGCTGAATCGATTGGAATGGGTCCGGAACCCGCCACACCCACTGTTTTTTCCATGTTGAAGAAATGAGTCTCCATGCGCCTGGAGTAAGAATTTGCCACGTTTTTAATTTCCAATCTGATGAAAAGTACTACTTACCTGTTGTGGAGGATGATAATGAAAACGCACCGCACATTTTCAGGGAGGAATGGGAATGTATTCATGCTGAATACATTTCATAGGCGTAATTACTTCGTGTCAAGATTTTAGCATACCGGTATTAAATTATTTTGATTTACCTTCAACATTCCATCCGTCCAGAATTGCAATAAGATGTGGAAGCGCACAGACAGCATTTATTCAAGTACACTTGAGCAGCCATAGAACGAGAATGAGAAAAGGGCAAATCCAAGCCGTCAAATTGGCTAATTGTCAGCTGATTTATATACTAATAATATTTCGCGTAGTGATTGTTCGAAAGTCTTAAGGAGTTCTCAAATGATGTTCCGATGCAGTTGATGTCCGTAGTTAGTTTCATTCAAAGATCGTCGGTAGTTTGCAGTCCGCTGAATTTCAGATGCCCAGGACGAAGCAGGAAGATTGTAGGTTGCGTTGGGAGATGTTACTGCGTTGCTAGATGACGTAGATTCTTGCGCCTCCTGTCTCCTCATCTACTTTGATTCAAACATACTGAAGGGGTGGGTCAGAATGCGAGGAATCTCAGGGGTTTATTCCGACACTTCGTAAATTGATTTTTACAATATTGCTATGAAGATGTCGAGATGGGATGCACCGGGGAGGACTTCCGCCCCGTTGCCAGACCCCAAGCAAGCAGATCCCATATTGCAAGTTGGTTCTCTAAACTTTTCAGCCCAAATTTTGGGAAGGTATGGGTAATAATGTGTTCTTTTTAATACTCGATTTTCCAGATTTTCTGGGAACTTGGCACGTAAGGTATATTCCACCTTCTTCCCCACGCTCTCAGTCCAGGTAGTTTTTTTTTTTTTTTTTTTCTTTTTAACTAATCCAACTTTAGATAAACCATTTGGCCCAATGCTATCTACATCCGGAATCGTGCGGAAATCAATCCGGATCCCATCTAAATCAGTTTATGTTATAAAGAAAAATGACAGCCTACGCGCCCTAGAAATTTCATAAAAACCAATTTCGAAATTACCATATTTACCATATCCTGCCTCTGTTTGCGGCGATCGGATTAAAATAGTTAACTACCAAGTAATAGCCAGAATGCATTCAAAGTAGAAATTCCTTCTTTTTTTAATGGACTTTTATTGACAGTAAGGCGGCTTTCCTGGGACTTCATCGTTTTAAATCCTCACCCCTTATAACGTAAAACAAAAACAAAAAATGTTTGAGGCGGAGTTTTTCGTGAAGATTAGTATACATGAATGCAGTACTAAAAAAAAAAATATATATATATATATATAATATAATAAAAAATATACAGGGTGGAGCGCGCAAGACAAATGGATTTATAAAGGGCGCCCTACCGGACTGAACGGTCGCAGGTATCTGGGGTGGGGTTCATTTGAAAGAGAGGATCGGGAAGTTTATTTTAGTCATGTGCATCCCTAAAAAATTGTAGTCGTCCAGGAATTGAAGCCACGTGATTACGAAGCAAGACAAATCGCGAGTGAAAACATGCTTGCTGTATTGCCGCGAGACGCTATCGTTTTCTTCTCTGACGAGGCACATTTCCATCTCAGTGGTTGCGTCAATAAACAGAATATGCGCTACTGGAGTGAGAAGAACCCCAGAGAGCTCCACCAGAGGCCTCTTCACTCTGATAGGGTAAAAGCATGGTGTGCAATTTCGAGAAATGGGATAATTGGGCCTTATTTTTTCGAGAACAACGGCAGAGCCGTTTCCGTCAACTCGGCGCGTTACTTAACCATGATTCAGGAGTTTTTCTTGCCTGCATTGGATGAAATGGAACTGGACGACGTCTGGTTTCAGCAGGACGGGGCAACCGCCCACACAGCATGGACAGTGATGGAGTTTTTGAGAGGAAGGATCCCTGAGAGGCGATTTGAACTGGCCAGCGCGGTCACCAGATTAGCCCCCTGCGTTTTTTTTCCTGTGGGGCTACCTCAAATCCAAGGTTTACAATGATCGTCCCAGGATCCTAGAAGCCCTCAAGGACAACATCAGAGCCAACATCGCCGAACTACCCATTGAAATGCTTCAAAGAGTTCACGAAAACTTCAGGAAACGTCTTCTTCAGTGTATTCATAGTGAGGGCTCCCATTTGCCACATACGCTATTCAAAACCGGCGAGCAATGAGCCACCACGGTACGCAATTACATAAAAACGCTTGTCAGAGAAACCGAGCTGCAGAGTGAATATGTATAACAATAAACCTCATCCTCTTCAATTTACCCCAAAATCTGACGGTCTACGCAATATGATATTAAGGTCAAAACAGAGTGAGAGGCAAAAGTCGGGTTTACCTGATAACGATATATTTCATTAGTCACTTATGTATCAGATTCTATAATAAAATTTCAATATACAATGAAAATAATAAAACGATATACATAGTCTGAATGCAGTTATTTGGGACATCCATAAATTAGATGAACATTCAAAATAAGTAGCAGCTCTGTAGTTACCGTGATCATCAGCATACTTCATTGGCTGATGTGTGCTCTCATATGGTTTTTCAGGTGCCCTGCCCGCGCAGCTCTGTAGTCACACTGACCACAAGCATATGGTTTGATGCCTGTGTGAGTACTCATGTGCCTTTTCAGGTTCCCTGCCTGTGCTGTTGTGTAGTCACACTGGTCACAAGCATATGGTTTGATGCCTGTGTGAGAACTCATGTGGGTTTTCAGGTTCCATGCCTGTGCAGCTCTGTAGTTACATTGACCACAAGCATATGGTTTGGCGCCTGTGTGAGTACTCATGTGCCTTTTCAGACTGCCTGCCAGTGCAGATCTGTAGTCACACAGATTACAAGCATATGGTTTGTTGCCTGTGTGAGCACTCATGTGGCTTTTCAGTTGCACTGCCTGTACAGCTCTGTAGTCACATTGATCACAAGCATATGGTTTGTTGCCTGTGTGAGCACTCATGTGGTTTTTCAGCTGCCCTGCCTGTATAGCTCTGTAGTCACATTGATCACAAGCATATGGTTTGTTGCCTGTGTGAGTACTCATGTGGTTTTTCAGAGTGCCTGCCTGTGCAGCTCTGTAGCCACACTGACCACAAGTATATGTTTTGTTGCCTGTGTGAGCACTCATGTGCCTTTTCAGATGGCCTGCCTCTGCAGTTCTGTAGTCACACAGACCACAAGCATATGGTTTGTTGCCTGTGTGAGTACTCATGTGGTTTTTCAGAGTGCCTGCCTGTGCAGCTCTGTAGTCACATTGACCACAAGCATATGGTTTGGCGCCTGTGTGAGTACTCATGTGCCTTTTCAGGTTCCCTGCCTGTGCTGTTGTGTAGTCACACTGGTCACAATGATAGGGTTTTGCGCCTGTGGACATTTCCTTGCAGTTCCAGCTTTCCTTTTCATCCTTTATATCAGAGAGGTTCATCTTGAGGTTGGTGTTGGCTTCCAGAAATTCAATCTAAACAAATACAGAACATAACGTTTCAGTTCCTAAGCGCCCAGCATTATGACATGAAATAAATGTAACTTCTGAACTCGCAAAACATTACCTCAAATATTTTGGTTGTCAGGAGTGTCAGTTGAAGATAGTGAAGATCACTAGAAACAAGGATGTCCTCACTGGAAACGTTGGGGGTGAACTGAGAACTTCACTGGTGGGAACTGTATTGTTGTGGGAGGACAGTTATGAGAGCTTGACCTGGATGAAGGGTGGGGGTCAGGTCACATGTACCTGACTCCACTCACCTGTCACCCCCTCAGCCATGAAAGGAGGCATTCCATTCCAGGGGTGTTTGAACTAGGGATGGGTATCAGATTGAAAAAATCGATGTTTACTATTCGATGTTTTTTGGACTTCAAACATCGATGTGTTAAAAAAATTGTATGAAAAACATCGAAGTTTTTTACAAAAATTATTACGAGTTTACACTACATCTCTTGGGAGGCATCGCGAAAGAAGTAAAAATCAAAAAACATGAAAAACAATCAAAACTCAAAAGCAAAACCGATGCAGTACAAAAAGATTCAAAAACTGTTATAAAGTGAGAAGTGAGGGCTGGTGGTGGTTTTCTTCATCATTATGCATGTCTTATCTAGAGCCAACCATGGCTGACTATAGGCGACTTAACATTAAGCGACCTACATAAACTGATAATTTATTATGGTCAAGATGCAGGTTACAAATTGAAACGGTTGAATTCAATTTGGTTAACTATAAATTGAAACGTAAATTAAGAGGGTAATGTAGGTAGGTATTTTGGGAGAAAGGAAAAAGACGTCGATGTCTAGGAAAAAACATCGGAAGCAAAATATCGATCTCAAAACATTTGATGTTTTTAGGAAAACATGTTTTCCAAACATCGAGGATTCGATACCCATCCCTAGTTTGTTGCAGCACAATATAAGCTCTCAACAGCTGTGTTGTTGTTGAAGCATGAAGATGCTCCACAGCTGAAGGTATTTTGAACTTTCGAAATAGGTAGGTAGGTGTCCCTTTGACCCACACATTCGATAGACGCCAATTGGTCTGGGAATCGTCTCAATCAATTCATCGTCCGAAATTGTGAGGAAAATGACACCACACGAGCCTAGATCGCCAAAAAAGTCAACGATTCATTCGCTAATACGGCCATAACCCACTCAATGTGCAAGACTCCATTCACAAATGTGATTACACCATTGGAGATAGCACCAAACAATCCATATGATGTGCCCCTAAGCGTATCGAATAGTTAAGTACTGGTATTCTCTAATTCAGCATAAAGTTAGGGGGTAAACCGAAGTATACTAGTATAGGGACCACTCTCGCGGAATCAACTGATAGCAATGATAACGCGCATATGGTGACTATCGATACTCCATTTTAGCTTCATTTTGTTATTAAATACGTAACATTGTTCCAATAATTATTTATTCGATTTTCATTTTACGCCATGTGTTGAGATACCTTTTCTGTGTGTAAAAGTACGAAGTAAGGCAGTCCAGTTTATTTCAATTTAGTATTTTCTCTCGTTTTTACAAAAACAAATATGGCGGACAGGGATATAATATTTCGCGTATATCGATGGTGCGCTCGACAGCGTACTATCGATACTTGCACTTATCAGTCGAAACTTTTCGTCCCAAACGGACCAAATTTGGTGCAGGGGGGAGGTGGGGGTCAAAATGTGCTTTTTGAAAATGGATTTCTAGGATTTTTAGCGATCTAGGCATGTGGGGTATCATTTCCCAATTAACTTTGGACGCTGAATCGAACCAAATGGGTCCGGGAACGATCGGGGCCCTCTGGATAAGGTAATGGGTCAAAATGGGTGCCTATCTACCCATTTCGAATGTGTGTTTTCGAGATTTCTGGTACTTAGGTGTGTGGGGTATCATTTTCCACTGAATTTTGGACCCTGAACCGATTGGAATGAGTCCGGGACCCGCCACACCCACTGTTTACATTTTACCCATGTTGAAGAAATGAGTCTCCATGCGCCTGTTTCGAGGAATAACCAACCCCTGTGAAAGAATTTGCAGCGTTTTGATCTAGACACCATGAAACGTCCAGAAAAAAATTTTGAGCCGAATCGGAGAGGTTGACCATTTGCATGAAAACATAGGTTGATTATTCAAGGAATAACCAACCAAAAACCCCTACCCCCTCCAAATTTGGTCCGATCGGGCTGAAAAGTTTCGAGGACCCATCTCGGCTGGGAACAGACCCCTGACCCAAATTTCAGATTTTTAGAAAATTTTCTACTACCAAAAACGGCGTGGACAATGGACGGCGGACGGCCGACGGCGGACGGACATTGACCTTTTTTGATCAGGACATCATGAAACGTCCAGAAAAAAATCTTGAGCCGAATGTTGACCGAAAGGTTGACCATTATCATGAAAACATAGGTTGATTATTCAAGGAATAACCAACCAAAACCGTCTCTGTGACAATAGTAGTGCATTGTTTTATAAGTGGCGTACTTCTTGATTCCACTGTGCTGTACGTACCTCGAGGTAGTATCTGTTTCAGTTCCAGTTTTCCAAGTGAAAAAAATCAGCGTGGTTGTCAAAATTCAATTCCTTGTTGGATAAACGTACGCCATGACCGCCAGATATATGCTCAGTGATATCACCACGACAGGTCACTACGGAACTACACATATTACAATTCAATGAAACAGAATGCTGACAGAAAGATGCTGACGACGACTTCCCACTTCGCCACTCATTCCCCAAATTTTCGGCTCGTAAATTGCGTAAAGGGAAAGAAAAAGGATCTGCTGTTGGTAAGTTGTAGTGTGTTTGTGTTGGGTAGGTACTTGCGTTGATAGGAATCATTTCAGTCGGTTGAAGCACCTGACTCCTGCCTTAGCCATATTGTTAATTTGTTGAACGGTTTGGTTTCAGCTTCCACTAGTAGTATATCTCCCTCTTCTAGTACTGGTTCATCGGCAGGTGAAGAGAACGATGAGATTGATCTGTCCAAAATAACAGAAGAAATCCCTTCGAAACATTTGAGGATTTCAATGGAACGTGACTCTGGAGATGACATAGAGGGTGACGTGCAAGATATTGTGATTTTGGCTGACAGGGCAAGGGTTTGTGTTCAAATGAAATGTAATTTTCCACGTGGAAATAATGATAATATTGTGCTCTCTGGGTGACCAATTAGCCAAAGATCATTTTGAACCTGGACTTTCACTCGTTCGGCAAAACCATGCATTCAACTCCTTCAATTTTGTTCGTATAGCTGACCATTTCTTCTTGTTTTAGCTCCAAATGACGAGAGTTTGGAGGCAGAAGCAGACCAGCAAACCAGAAAGAAGAAGTCGAAGAGGCAAACTGAAAACCCTTACAAATGGAGCAATCTTTTCCATTTTGTTTGCAATAAATTTTCACTTTTTATCATTTCATTTTACCTGCAATAAAGTTTTCCTACACACATACCTACTTTATCCTATTGTAACGATTTATGTTCTTAGTAAATAATTTATTAAGAATCGTTCACTTGAGTACATACACTGTTCACATTCCCGCACTTACACAATGACAGAATCACAATACACAATTGTAACGCTGTTGTCGCACTATTTATAACGCGGCACGGCACGATTTATAACCCGAAGCGTCTATATCCGGACTCCAAATTGAACTGAACTGGGCGGCGTTTCTGGGCCCGTTTTATACCTGCTGCCTCTCGGTCGAGTACCTTCCAGAACGTTCCCTGGTTCTGGGAACTCAACGTGTTGTCTGGAGCGAACGGGGAGGTTCCCGAATGTTCGAGACCCTTAATCCTCCACAGGTCATTGACCTTGCGACGCCAGCAGCCCATTTGACCATTGCCGGTGCGTGCTCGCAACACTATTTTATACTGGTTCCTATGCACTTACTGTAATAGTTTGACGTTGGAATAGCTGATAATAACATGTTATTAATAATATTTTGAGTGAAAAAGAATATTATGAAAACCGACCCATTCCTATCGACCCAGGGTCTAGAATTCAGTGGAAAATGGTACCCTAGGTTACAGAAATCTCGAAAACACATATTCAAATGGGTAATAGATACCCAGTTTGACCCATAACCTCCAATGGGTGCCGATCGTTCTGGGACCCATTACATCGGATTCAGCGTCCAGAATTTAGTGGAAAATGATAACCCACACACCTAGATTGCAAAAAATCTCAAAAATCCATTTTTCGAAATTCACATTTTGACCCCTACCCCACCCAAATTTGGTCCGATCGGGTTGAAAAGTTGAAACTCCTGACCGAAATTTCAGATTTTCTGAATAATTTCTACTACCAAAGTCGGAGTGGACGGCGGACGGACATTGACTTTTTTTTTTTATCTAGACATCTTGAAACGTCCAGAAAAAAAAATTTTGAGCCGAATCGGAGAGGTTGACCTTTTGCATGAAAACATTGGTTGATTAGTCCTTGAATAATTATTCAAGTAATAACCAACCAAAAGAAGAAGATGAAAAGACGAAGTGTGCTGTATTATAAATAATGGAATTTACTATGCGTTATACATTTTAAATTATTATTCATGCCACATTAACTACTGAGCTAATGTGAATCATCTCTCAGGTCAATTGTATATTGTTGATATTGTTAATGTGTGCGTTTCTTAAGGTACATAGTGAATATTTAATTTAACTTTAAAATCAACTTGGGATCAAAGAGCATTTTCGGTTTATTTTCAACAAAACACAATCAATTCATAATTTTAATTAGAATTGATTTTATGTTGTTGCAACTTTATTGAAACATTTCAAAAACAGTTTTGAAAACATAGAAAGACTTTATATCAGAAATCTGAGGATGTATTTTTGTAATTTTTTTTTATTTATTTCATTTGGGTTTCACGCCCCCCTCCCCCTCCTGGACTTCCCCCCCCCCCCCTCCCGGGAACTACTGCCTTAGAGGAAGTGGATGAATACAACACGAATCTAATCTTTCACCGCATCGGTATTCTCTACCAAGGGTACCACAACGATAACGTCATGAATTTTTTCTCTCTGATTTTGGAACAAATTTGTGATTTTTTTTTTAATTGAAAAGAAAAAATATACAGGAAAACCCATTTCTATCAAGCACCTGAAATGTTCAAGGAGCGGGTTCTGAAGACCAACAAATTCGAATTCATAAAAAATTACTTTACTTACTCTTTTTAATTACTTACATTTTAATTTACCGACTGCAAAACAATTAAATTTAGGACAGCAATAAGTATTAGAAAAACTTGACTTTTTCACACGCACAACATACAATGAATTGCTACACTATAAATACAACGGAGCTCAATATGAGCCAATTGAGTAACGATGTACGTAACATCAATAAAGCCGAAAGCACGTCGCCAAAGGGCTCTTTACAAGAGTCTGTGTGAATTGTGAAATGTCTACTGAATTAAGTCACACAATTGAGCATTTCGCGCGCTCAAATTGGTTTAGCTAGAAAACAAATGTTCCGTTAAATATTTAGATTGGATGTTATTTTATTATTGTAATATTTAAAATAGAAAAAAAACATTCGAGAGCCGAAACTGTAATATATTTAAGTCAGAGAGCGAAAGGGGATCAATATTATTTTGTGCATGCATAATGGAGGGATATTGTCAAAAATATGTAAAATATTGGCATGTGAAATGAAGAAAAGAATTTTAATCTGTAACACGTGAATCGTAAATACTTACGTAACTTCCCAACTCTTACAATTTTTAATTTTTCATAATTAAAATTGAATAAGGACGGTGCTGATTACTACATCAAAAACCTTGATTTTGAAGGCACTATAAAAATACATTTCAATGTGTCTCAATACATTCATTGCATCAACCTTCGGCCAACTGATAGTTCAAGTTAATAATAATAATTTCAACCAACAAGACAGAAGTTCTTAAGAGTGTTAATCCCAAGAACATTTTTCTAGGGAATATGAGCAATTAAAGCAAAGTAAATTAGAAAATATGTTTTCGAGTGACTAGTAAAATATTAAAGATTGCGATTACGAGTTAAGTGAGTATATATCTTAGCAAAAACATACATTTTTCACAGTGGAAATACTCTCGAAAAAGAGGGAAAAATCTTGCCTACGTCATAGAACTACTGGACTTTTGAGTCCATACGCATTGGGTCCCATATTAACAATTTTAGCGTTGAAGCGCACTTGGTCTGGCGTTTTCTTGGCGTACTGAGCGAATCCGCAGCCGCTCAAACTAATCAAAGTCATCTAGTGTGAACTAGTTAATCAGATAACAATTTTTGGATTCGTCACTGTGTGTTCTTCCTCTATTGGCTCCACGACGGTCCACGCAGCAGATCATTCCAGCAAGACCGCGTTAAATGAGGGTTTTCCAAATATAATTAGAACTCGGTAAATGACAAGTATGAAACATCGTTCGATGCTCAACGCTCTGTTGACCGTTCTATTTTGCCAAATCGTGAAGAGAAGAATTTTCAAAGCAATTTTGTTGTTGATTAGCTGTCCACGGTATAGTTCGAATCGACTCGAGACTGCCACGGTCTGTTAGTCATGATTGTCCGTAGGACGCGGACTCCCTAGGACTAGGGACATACGATACTGACGGATATGAGTAAAGTATCGAATATTTCTTTCGATACCAAGTACTTTCGGTATCGATACCACAGATGTGAGTATAAGTACTGGTATCGATACTCTGGTCAGTATCGGAAAATTACTCGTATAGAGTCAAATTAAAAAAATGGATTGTTCTTTAGTGTTTTTTTTTTACGAGAAAAAATATTTCAACAACTTCAATTTTGCTACCACCAACAAAATCTTATTCACCTTCACTAAATCCGTTGTTCATCGTATCCCGTCAAGGCCTCCAACAAACAGGGAATACTCTAATCAAAACAAGGAACATACCATCACCAACAGGTGTGTTCTTCATAACCTCTTGGTGTTTCTGGTATGGGGATGGAAGAATGGGACTGTAGTTTCTGCCATTTTGAAGTACTTTCTTGAATAAACAGCCTATTTGAAGTGAAATGTGGACTGTAGTTTCTGCCATTTTGAAGTACTTTCTTGAATAAACAGCCTTTTTGAAGTGAATAATTGTTTGCCATCTTTAATACCTGTTTATGGCTAAAGCCAAGTATATGGACCGATGTTGCATTATCAACTGATAGCAATGATATCGCGCATACGGTCGATAATCGATAATCGAAAGTTTTTGTTGTTGCTTCCTTTTTGTCTCCTCCGGCTGTCTTCAGTCACTTCACTTCAGTCGGTGTACATTTTCCCTCCATCCTTCCTTGTGCGTGTCCACTGTTATTTATTTTGTTTATTTATTTAGTTTAGTTTAGTTTTGTTTAGTTCATTTTTTTTTAGTTCATTTATTTATTCATTTAGTGTTTATTTATTTTAGTTTATTTCAATTTAGTATTTTCCCTCCTTCTTATAAAGACATATGGCCGACAGGGATAAATATTTCGTGTATAATATATCGATAGTGCATATCGACTGAGCGTACTATCGATATCAGCTGATAACGCGACAACGGTCCATATTCTTGGCTTTTACCCCTGTTTATTATACCCTTAAAATGTTACTTCCAGTCTACCTTGACCTAATTTTCTCAAATTATTTACTCTTGTAAGTATTTCTTGTGAGTACTGGTATCGATACTTTGAAAGTATCGTATGTTCCTCGCTAGGACTGTTCTAGAGGCCCGTCGAGCAACGGGCGGGACGGTGACGGTTAAAAGAACTTGTCCTGTTCGGTGAGGTCGGCGCGGATGTGGCCATTGGCGAGGGTGTGGGAGTTCCTTTTGATTGTCGCCGTTTCGTAGTCGCCGTTGACACTGCCATTCCCCGACGACGACCCTTTGAAGAGGCGAGCGGAGCCGTTGGACAGCTGCCGACTGAAGCTCGGGACCCGTTTCGGGCTGTGAGGGACCGACGAATCCTTAAGCGGCACCGTCACGTAAGGGTTTTGTTTGGAGGAGATGTAGTGCGGGGATGTGGGGATGCGTCCCTGGTGACGTTTGTCGTAGAAGTGGCGGATGATGACGCAGGAGAAGGTGCCTAGGAGGAAGCCGATGATCAGACACCCGACGGCTCCGCCCACACTCAGGCCTGTTTCGGCTGTCAACCGATAGGACAACGTGAGAACAAGGAAATTAAAATCAACAATCGATGAGTTATTTGAAACTACTGAGTAGGGATGGGAAAAACCTACCGGTTTTAACCGGAAACCGGTTTTTTGCTCTCGGTTAATCGGTTATTTTAGGTTTTTTTTTTTTGGTCGGTAAAAAACCGGTTTTTTATAAAAAACCTAAAAACCGGAATAATTTTCCTGACCCATCACAACACAAAACTGAAAAAAAAGAACATTTTAATGAAATTTCTTAATCTAAACGGCAGTCGTTGCCCTCCGGTGAGGAATTTTTAATAACCATTGGCAACACTGTTCCGTAACTCGATTCCAAATTTCCAATAGCCTTCTGCTGGTTCTGCTTCTACAGTTCTCTTTATCTGTTATCAGTTTCTCACTTTCTCAGTAAAATTGTCTGAAACGTATTCTAGCAAATTTTGGGCTCATTTGGAGGCTTATTTCAAAAAGTCGTTTTCGAGGGTATCACCATACTTCCATTTTCATGGAAGTAAAAAACCTGTTTTTAAAAAAAAACAGTTTTTAGAAAAACCGGTTATTTTGAGTTATTTAAACCACCAGATTAAACAGGAGGTGGAAAAAACCGGTTTAACCGAAAACCGGTTTTTTCCTGAAAACCGCCATCCCTACTACTGAGTAGGGCTGGGACATCGAAGTCGGATGTTCGCAAAACATCGATGTTTTCCGCTCGATATTGAACATTGATGGTGAGAAGGGTCGATAACATCGGCTATCGATGTTACGCCCCATCGATGTTGCCTCTCCCAACATCGATGTTACCTCACCAAGCTAGAGAATAGGATGATGCGCACCAGATTTATTATGAATAAATAATATTAATGAAAACAAAAAAGGCCTTGCTTCTTCAACCCTCCCTCAGCCTAATCATGCCAAACCCTCTCTCTTATCTATCAATTCTTACTATCGAGGCCACAACTTGGAAAAACCACCTGTAACCTCCTTCCTTAATGTCATGTGCCGTTTTGTGTTTGACCTGATTCTTAAAGCTCATGTAGGAAGGTACTGATTGAAGGACAAAAAGTAAGATTTTGAAATCATGGATTCTGTGATAAACTACCTACTAATTAGGTAACCTGCAGTCATGTTCCTTCATTAAGTTAATTTCATTATATATATAAATATATATTATAATATATTTAACTGTATTGTAAATAACGCTGTTGATGAACTTACATTACTTTTAAAATTGAATATGTTCAAAAATGGGAAAGTATATCAAACATCGATGTTTCGGGCTTTCAACCATCGACATCGAAAAACATCGATGGTTGAATGGGCTGTTTCACGACATCAATGTCATGCTACCGATGTTGACATCGATGTCACCATCCCTACTAGTGAACGTTCGTGACTTCGATTCGGCTGAACTATAGTATAAGGGGCAGAGATAACAAACTATCGATTTTGCTCGAACTTTTATGAAAACATCGATGATTTTAGCATCGATGGCCAACCATCAGGTGGTTTCTAACGTCGATGTTTACTTGTCGATAACTCTTAAGGCGAAAGAAAAGGAAAGATTCAGACTAATGACGAATTTTCAGCAATCCCTGATGAGTTATCAACATATCTTCGTGCACCTCCAGAGAAAATTCAAGAGAACCCTTCTAAATGTATGACCCGAATGGCCTTGACTTACCCAGTTATTTCCGAAATTGCATTAGATTATGCTCCAGTGGTAGTTACTTCGGTGCCGTCAGAAAGACTTTTTTCGGAAAAAGGTTTTGTAATGAACCAGCGGAGGAACCGTTTTACTACGGACCTTGCTTCGAAATTATTATTTCTTGAAGATTTGAAAAAAAAAATTCTGGGTATGAACTATAATTTATGTAAGTTTAATTGTAAATACATTTTTTGTATGATTTCCTTCTAATTTACTGTTTTATTTGTTCATTTATTGAAAAAACTTTGAATTTGTACGAGTAATAAGTAGTACTTATACATTTTTTAATTAAAAAGTATTAGTATTGTTAGAATAAACAGTTTTAAATTTCATTTTTTACTTGTTTGTTTCCTATTCTTACTTCGTGTAATAAGGATTATTAGGACTATTTCACAAATGAAAATAACCCGGGACGAGCGATTCAAGTGACATAGCCCAGCAAAAACATCGATTTTTTTTTCTCTGCCATCAATGAATTACAGTTTTCTCACTAACGATGACAAACATCGATGTTTTGTGGTTCAATACCCATCCGTATGAGGATAGGTTTTATTAACAAAGAAAAGTAGCATACGATCAGATTGTTAGAAACATGATTCGAGTGAATTGATAACAATCTTATCGACAAAGGCGTTCAAGAAGTGGGGACCGAATAAGAATAAGAAGAATACAACAGAAGTAGAATAAGAATAAGGGAACATGATCACTATTCTCAAATAGGCATTTTTCCTGCTTGTGAAGGTTATTGTGATCTCCTTCAGTCAGCGCCCATTTGAATTGGTTTGAAATTGCAGATGAAATCCCCATACCCCTAAATGAAATTCGTTTATTATTAATTAAAACAATGTCTGCTTGGGTAAATTTCAAAATTGTTGGAGGGTTTTTTTCCATGTAAACGGTTTGTATTCGAGTTGACAGATAAACGATCTGATTTTTTATAAGTTCGATTTTTTGCAGTTTTGCTATAATCAAAGTAACGAAGTTTCGAATGTTCCAATACGAAATAATTAGTTTTATGCAATTGAATATTATTTAAACTCAATGTAAATTACCAATAATATTTATGACGTTTATGAATAAAAGTGCTGCAAATTATTCCACACTGGTTGATCATTCCTTGGAACAAGTCTATGGGAAGAACAGTGTATCGAACTCATTCCAATCGGTTCAGCGACCAACATTTAGCGGGGAAAAAATACCCCACACACCTTGGTCCTACCTAAAAAACTCAAAAACCGACATTCGAAGTAGGTAGGTAGGTACCCATTTTGACCCATACCCACCTCCGGTAGACGTTAAATGGTCCAGGACAACTTACCATTCATCTCGATGGATTCAGCGTTCAATATCTTTTAGTAGAAAATGATACCCCACAAGCCTAGTTTTCAAAAATTCTCGACAGTTTAAAAAAAAACAAATTTTTACCTATACCCAAAATGTCAAATTTTTAGACAAATGTCTATACTTTTAAAACACTGCAAATTCTTAGACACGGGTTGGTTATTCCTCGGACCAGGCGCATGGAGACCCATTTCTTCAACATGGGGAAAATGGGGGAAACAGTGGGTGTGGCGGGTCCCGGGCCAATTCCACACATTCGAAAAACACATTCAAAATGGTATTCACCTATGCATGTGCGGTATCATTTTCCACTAAATTTTTGACCCTGAATCGATTGGAATGGGTCCCGGACCCGCCACACCCACTGTTTCCCCCATGTTGAAAAAATGATTCTTAATGCGCCTGGTCGGAGGAATAAACGACCCGTGTGTATGAATTTGCAGGGTTTTTGCAATAATTTACTAAAAGGTGAATTTTTATAGACAAACTCCTTCGGGGTAGAGGTGAAAATGTGTTTTTTGAAAAATAGATTTTCATGATTTTTGGCGATCTCTGCCTGTGGGGTGTCACATAGTACTAAATTTAGGTACCCATTTTGGCCCATAAACTCATCCAGAGGGCGCCAATAGTACCGGGACCTATTTCATTGGATTCAGCGTCCACAATTTAGTGGAAAATGATACCCCACACGTCTAGGTACCAGAAATCTTAAAACACATATACAAAATGGGTAGATACACATTTTGACCCCTACCCCTCCCAAATTTGGTCCGATCGGGCTGAATAGTTTCGAGGACCAACCCAAATTTTTACTACCAAAATCGGCGCGGACGGCGGACGGACACTTGCTAATTTCGATCTAGACACCTTGAAACGTCCAGAAAAAAATTTTGGGGCGAATCGGAAGTTTCTGATCGGAGTTTTTGCATGAAAACATAGGTTGATTGTTCAAGGAATAACCAACCAAAACGGCGTGGACCTCATCAATCCATGGGGAAATCCAAATTTCTGGCCTCACCTATGCTTTGACCGGCAAGGGCGTCGGCGCAGAACCGGGCGTCGGAGTCTGTGCCCTCGCAGTCGCCTGGTCCGGGGTCACCCACGAGGCAATTTCTAGATCGCGTCTGTTCGCCATCCGTGTTGCAGGAACTCCATATAGACCAGTCGCCCCAACCTTGCAGAGCTGACGGCAAGAAGAATTCAACGAGTGAAATGCATTGTAACGAGGGAACCGGGTCTTTGGAAATGAACGATGCAATTGGGGAAGGCCACCGCTATGTTAACTCTGGGCACCTGGCAGAGATGATACTGAAATGATACCGCAAATGGACTGTTACCTTCGGCACCCAGGAAACGTAAACAGCCGTTCATATCGATATAATTTGATGCAGTTCTGCACTACACTTACGCACTACTATTTGCACGACCCAATGGGCTAATAACGACTCCCCCCACCAACCAGCTAGCCAGTCAGCAGCCCTCACCAGGGCGACGAACGCTGTGGAATCGTTCCATTCGCTATTTAATCACCGCATCCAAATAATAATTACCATTACACGGAAAAACTTTTAGAATTAAAGTGTATAAAATTGAAGTGTATACGATGATTAATTCCGTTGCCGCAGGTGAAACGACCCAACTGAGGCCACGGCTGATTAAGAGGTAGCATTGGGTTCAAAAGAACATTGAAACCACCAGCGAAATGGTGACGATGTTATGGCTACAAGTTTGTCAAACAAATATTTGCCAAACTCAGTCCCCCTTTTTGAAGACCCACGTTTACTTTCCCGTCACATATTTACTTTTACATTGTTGTTGTGTTGCTACTTCTTTGACGGTATCGACTGAGAAGGATACAAAATTCTCGGACCATGGAGACTCATTTCTTCAACATGGGGAAAATGGGGGAAACAGTGGGTGTGGCGGGACCAGAAATCTCGAAAACACATATTCGAAATGGGTGGATAAATACCCATTTTGATCCATAACCTCTTCTAGGGGGTGCCAATCGTTCTGGGACCCTTTTCATTGAATTCAGCGTCCTGAATTTGGTGGAAAATGATACCCCAACCAAACGGACCCCTGACCAAAATTCCAGATTTTTAGAAAATTTTCTACTACCAAAAACGGCGTGGACGGCGGACGGACATTTGCTAACTTTGATCTAGACACCTTGAAACGTCCAGAAAAAATTTTTGGTGCGAATCGCAGAGATGGACTTATTGCATGAAAAGATAGGTTGATTATTCAAGAAATAACCAACCAAAACAGATTTTTAACCATACCTCCACTGAGAGTGAAGACAACCCTAAGTCTGTAAAAGTGGGAAGGTAAATTAAGGTGTTCAACGCGATGCAGGTGCCCAACGTAACGGGGTGCCGAATGTAAAACTCAATTTTGAACGAGCCGGGTGTTAATAGTATAGCTTCTTAGGGCCTGGGTGCCGAACGAAGGGCTCTCGTTACAAGATAGTGATTTGAGTTCACTTCGACGACACCTCTATGACTCACAATGGCAGGCGGACACGATGCATTCCTCCTGCACAGTGGCGAGACCATGGCAGGTGCTGCGATCTCCTCCAATGCAGGTCCTGTACCGCTGACGAATCCCTGGACCGCAGCTGGAGGAGCACATCGACCAGTCACTCCAGCAACCCCATTCACCTGCAAGTTCGAGTCGAGTTAACCTCAGGCTGTTGGGTCATGGCGTGAACATGAAGGAGCAGGTAATATATTTTCTCACCTTTACAGGGGTGCGTGTTGCACTGCCTGACCATCGACGGTGGTCCGTGGCAGTCGCTCTGGGCTCCATCGCATGATCTGGTTCGGGTTTGCTGGCCAGTCCCACAATCAACCGAACAAGGTGACCAGGCTGACCATTCGCTCCACGCGTCTTCCCCCTCGCCACGTTCTTCAAGTGAACAAACGAAAGCGAGTTGTAGTATCAATCAATCAATTCAAAAGACCTTCATTTGTCAAAATGACATGAGGCTGAGTTGACAGCGAATATTGCATCTTAAGTATCTAAATTATTTACATGCTAACTTTTTGCATAAGAAGTGAGAATGCTTAAGGAATAATGATATTGCAAGAGAATGGTGCTCTTCATAAATTGGAAAAAATAATAATACAGCAGATAATCATACATGACAAGAGTAAAATGAATGAGTTACTTGCTAGTCGAAAAGACATCAGTTTCTGGTGTTTAGGACAGCATCAACAAAATTAAAAAGTCTCTTCAAGTCGAGTTCATTTGGCGTGCGGATGATTGGAATGGTATATTCGGGGTGGAGGAGATAAGGGTAAACCCCTTCTCTTTGCGATTAATACACCAGACAACTAAAGAAGACATGGAAGAGGGTCTGGTCTTGGCGGAGGGTGGAGCCTGGGCATGTTTCCTTTGGAGACGATTTGAAGCGACGAGTTTTCCCAATTTTCAATGTTGCGCTGTAGTACCCCATCATCCTTATTTGCGCGAGGAGCCTTTTCTGGCTGAAAGGGGCCTGCAGGCATAAGTACTCTTGTGGCCCGGGCCGAGGGATGTAGAGGTAGGGGTAGAGAGGGGCCGGGATTGAGGCGAGCACAGCAGAAGCTTCGGTCTCTACTCGCAGCTTCTTCCCCGTGCATTTGTCAGCCAAGTCCTTCACCTGTGAAAACCAATTGAACCGACGGTTATTTTTTGGGTTTTCATCCTGCGCAATGAGGGCTAGTAGGCACTGTTTCGGGCAGCGCGGGCCATCCATATCAAGGACTTTTGCCAAGAATCTGAGCGCCTGTCTCAGTACTGCCAGCGCGAGGGGCGGTTCTCCGGATTCGAGTCTGACCATATAATAACGGAGTGCACTGTGGCGGTCCCAGGACGCACCTGAAGTACTGCACCTGCGTGCACTCAATCTCCTTGGTGTACCTAAGAGCCCAGACCACCATACAAGAGAACACCCAACATTGAGGCCTTGAAGGTTCTGGTGATTGACTCCCAGGATGAGCAGCTGCCCCGGTTCAGGGTGTCCTTTACTATACCAGAGGCAACATTGCTTTACTGATTCAGGAATAGCATGCCTTGCCGAATAATGTTGAGCCGCTGAGCTGGATCCCCAGATAGTTCACTAAATTCAGCAATTTAACCGTTTCTCCATTGTAGGTAAAAGGAATCTTCTGCCTGGGTACACGCCCAGACTTGTTGAAATTGATAACGACGGTCTTCTCCGTATTCAGGGCGACTTGATTCATGCTAAAATACTCCTGGAGAGCCCTGAGCTTATTTCTCACGCCACAAGGGGGAATCAGCGAGGATAAGCTGGTCATCGGCGTATTCTATGTTGACTATTTCAGAGTTCCGGCCTATCCTTATGCCTGGTAGTCCCTTGGCCTGCAGGAATGTGCCGATATCGGAGATGAAAATGTTAAAAATTAATGAAGACAGGATTTCACCCTGTAACACTCCAGTCGTGACTTGATGGCAATTGAGGCAGATTCATAGATCACATCCAATACACCTACAAATTTCGAGCAACAAATCTCATTGTGCCTTAAACTAAGGTTGTAGTATTTATCACGCTCAACTACTTACTACATTACGGAATTAATAGCTTGATTTTAGCTATCAAAAGGCTTCAACGGACAAATGTAAAAAACTATGTTTTTGTGAATCTAGAACACAATTTTGTACCCTTATGGATTAAACAATGTAAAAGAAAACAAATCACAAAAAATAAAGCTTTGAAAAACTTTGTTTAAAAAGCTGGAATTTACGTTGAATGATTGAGGTTTCAGTAAGCTTGTATGAAAATTGGAAAATTCCAGTAACATACACGCATATGTATATGCACAAAAGATGCAAATTTTGAACAATTTATGACTATTCGCCCTTACCCGCAGAACCTGCAACCAGCCGCCGGTGGAGCGCGCCCTTGTCTGATCAACAGATCCCCTACAAGCTCTGATGTAAAATAGTTCATTAGTTCTAAATATTTAATTGGATTAATCTAGTTCAATTACCTGGTTCAGGAGCGGCACCTAGTTAAAATAAAGAAGTGAGCCACCTGATAGTGCTAACCTGCGTAACCTTCTATTGTTGTTATCTATAGCCGCTTGTGCGCCGTAATTTGTGTGTAGGGATGATCGGTACGAGTATTAGTATCGGTATCAAAAGAATGGTATCGATACTGAGCAAGTATTGAATCAAAACTCGGCACTCCGTGTCTCGCCAGGGGGCTTGGCCACCGGTTACCACTTTTTGCATACTTCAGACGAAATAATTGAAACACACACAACTAACAACAAAGTGGCCACGGAACAAAATACAGATTTAACGCTGTCTTATCACTGATATGATAGCAAGGCATTCTTCACTCATTCTCTAACAGAATTCCTCCGTAAAGATAGATTTGGAAAACATAATAAAGAAAAAGGAGCTACGAAATTTCTGAAGTACTTAAAAGTTATAAATTGGGAATATGCAACTGGTAAAAAACAAAATTTTTAACTTATATGAGCTATACGTAGGCTAAAACGACTTGATTGTCTGTAAAACGTATAGTAAATGAGGGAAATTATAGCAAAAATCTGCAAATTCTTACACTCGGGTTGGTTATTCCTCGAACCAGGCGCATGGAGACTCATTTCTTCAACACGGGGAAAATGGGGGAAACAGTGGGTGTGGCCCTATTGAGGGTCCAAAATTTAGTGGAAAATGATACCCCGCACCCCTAGTTACTAGAAATCTCAAAAACATATTCAAAATGGGTGGATATATACCCATTTTGACCCATAAATTCTTCTGGTGGGTGCCAATCGTTCTGGGACCCATTTGATTGGATTCAGCGTCCAAAATTTTGTGGAAAATTATACCCCACGCATCTAGGTACCAGAAATACCGAAAACACATATTCAAAATGGGTAATAGATACCCAATTTGACCCAATACTTCTTCCAGTGGGTGCCAATCGTTCTGGGACCCATTTCATCGGGTTCAGCATCCAAAATTTAGTGGAAATGATACCCCACTCGCCTAGATCGCCCAAAAGCTCGAAAATCCATTTTTCAAAAAACACATTTTGACCCCTACCCCGCCCAATTTTGGTCTGATCGGGCTGAAAAGTTTTGAGGACCGTCCGAGGCCGGAAACAGTCCCCTGACCCAAATATCAGATTTATAGAAAATTTTCTACAACCAAAAACGGCGCGGAGGGGGGACGGACATTGACCTTTTTTGATCTAGACACCATGAAACGTCCAGAAAAAAATGTTGACCCAAATCGGAAAGTTGGACCTTTTGCATGAAAACATAGGTTGATTATTCAAGGAATAACTAACCAAAACGAGGTAGAAGTTGGAAAATTAGTAAAGAAATGTGAATATTAGTGTCAAATGGCAGGTTTTAATTAGGGGGTAGAAGATGGAATGGCTTCCAAAAGTAACGTACCTGATTTTGTGCAGACGCCATCCTCGCTACAGTAGCGATCGTCGACCTTGAAGAGCGTCACTTTGATTATTGCCGGGTCGGGTACGGGTGCTCTGCATGAAAATCGAAATCTCCGTTCCGTTCCATTTCCGAACGGGGTCCAGCCAGTCCACGAGGACAACCTCTTGCTGTCTATGCAAGGAGTGTTGTGGCATACCTGTGACAGGAAAACATACTACAAAACCCCAAAATTGATAAGGGAGATAATTTGCATTACCGAACAAAGATTTGTTGCATCAATATTGTACGTTGGTGTACTACAAAACGAGGACGTTTTTAGAAGCCGTGTCTGTTGGGTTGAGATAAGAACCTGCTAAAGAACTGCAAATTCTTTCACACGGGTTGGTTATTCCTTGAACCAGGTGCATGAAGACTAATTTAAACCCCGGACCAGGCGCATGGAGATGCATTTCTTCAACATGGGGAAAATGGGGGAGACAGTGGTGTGGCGGGCCCCGGACCCATTCCAATCGATCCAGGGTCCAAAACTTGGTGGAAAATGATACCCCACACGCCTAGATTGCAAAAATCTCAAAAATACATTTTTCTAAATTCACATTTAGACCTCTACCCTACCCAAATTTGGTCCTAGCGGGTTGAAAAGTTTGATAAGGGAGATAATATGTAGGTCAATTTAATTAAGCACTGTCAGTAGGGAAGACTTACCTGATACTCAACGTGACAGCCGGGACAATCCAGGCCACCCTGAGGAGGAGGGTTAGTGCATGACCTGGTCCGTGTCCTGAATCCACCACCACACTTGGCGGAGCATTCACTCCACGAGCCCCACGCCGACCACCCGCCGTCCCGCACCGGCCCCGTCACGGCAGGACAGGGAGGATTCGAATGGCAGTACATCTCACTTCTGTCCTGCCCGACGCAGACGCGTCCTCCGTTTTGGGGCAAAGGATTCGAACAGGTGCGGCGGCGGGTTTTGACGGCCATTCCGCACGTTTGGGAGCAGGCGGACCACGTGCTCCAAGCGGTCCAGCCCACCGTGGACAGTGCAATTGGTGACGCGGACAGATACCCCGCTGCAAACGGCGCCACCGAGAGCAGGTGCCGGGTTGTTGCATGACCGCGTCGAACAGTGACACGCATCACCATTTGCTTGTTCGCAGGCTGAGTATGGTGACCAGGCTGACCAACCTCCATCAACTGAAACAAAGAAGAATTTCAGTTATTAAAAAGAGTTAAAAAATGATGCAAAACATACGCAATTACATAGTACGCAATGTTTCCGAATGAAACAAGTTACCCCAGAGCACATTTCAACGCAATTTTTTCAAACATGGACACCTCCTTTTGGTTAAATCATTATTACTTAAATAAAACAATTTTACCATCACTATTATTTGAATAATAGAATTGATTAACATTTAATATATAATATATATTACATAAATATTTAATATATTTACATTTAATTGATCTAACCACTTGACGCAGGGGTTTTCGGATAGAAAAAATAATCTCAATTTAATTTAACTAGATTTTATTGAAAAGTATTAATAGTTCGAGAGAAATTATGAAAAGTGGAAGCGTGTACGGGAATTCGTAGAAACATTGAATCTTGCTGCAGTAGGGATGGCGATGAGAAGAACGTAATGAATTGATCTGACCTTGATGATGCTGTTGTTTGTTGTCGGTGTAGTGATCCAGAAAATAAATTTGTTTTCCCGGACGTATCCAGAATTCGGTAGGTTCTGGCTTCCGTAAAATGGTTCAAAAGTTACTCACGAAAAGGGAGGGTACAATGCGTAAGAGTGAACAACATCATAAGTGACGAGATTGTGTTGGGGTAAGTATGGAGTTCTGGAAGGTACTGTTCTTGGGCCTGTATTTTTTACCCTGTACATGAATTTTTGGCTGGACTAGACACTCCTGGATCAATGATCCGTTCGCGGATGACACTGTCCATAAAACTGCTGCGTTCTTGGAATGAATCGTTTATTTCGGAGTATTCGTTCTGCTCTCGGACAGTGAACATCCGGTGCGTTATCTTACCTGAGTCCGAGTCTCTCGCTATTGTTGTGTTTGCTGGCCCGTGCTTGTCATGTTGTCTCCACGCGTAACCGATAGTCCACTGGCAAAATCGTCTGATTGTGCTAACTGTTCTCGCGACTTGCATTCGCCCAAAAAAACTGTTACGTGTGTCAAATGCAATTTGGCATACCATCCGCACTGCACACGACTAAAAACTGTTGACAATTACAAAAAAATGGCTAAGAGGGCCAAGGAATCATGGCAATGTGATCGATGCAAGAACTCAAAAGAGGCCGAGGCGCCGGTAGAGTCCGAGGTCTCTGACGAAGAGGATGAAGAAAAGCTAACAGACTCTCAGATACTCAGAGAACTGATGCGAAAAATGACAGCCTTAGAAAGCGAAATCACGAAAATTGAAAATTTTGGTGCTAAGCTCAGCGAACTTCAGGGATCAGTAGAGTTTATGAGCGCGCAGTTCGATGCCTATGAAAATAAAGTTCGTGAATTGGAGGCAGATAATAAAAATCTCAAGGCGACGGTCACAACATTGGCTGCAAAAGTGGACACCCTTGAGCAGGAAGCCCGTAAACCTCTTTTTGAGATTCGTGGGATCCCCGAATCAAGAAACGAAAACTGTGCGGACATTGTACATAAAATTGGCAAACTGTTGAAAGAGGGTATACAAATAAATAGGGCGTTCAGAGTTGGAAAACCTAACCCCGACTTCCCGCGGAAGATACTGGTGGATACCGGATCAGAAGAAACCAAAAACAGAGTTATTGCGGCAGGAAGTAAGCAGAAGGACGCAATGACGACAGATGTGCTGGCGGCAGGATGGGAGCGGAGCCGATTCTACTTGGGCGATTATTTGACAGCATCTAAACTGGAACTGCTCCACAAAGCTAAGGTGAGGGCAAAAGAAGAGGGCATAATGTTCGTGTGGTCCAAATATGGCAAGATTTATGCAAAGCGCGACGAAAAATCTAAGCCAATTGTGTTGAAGGACTTGAACGATTTGTCTAAAGCTAAAAAATAAATATTTATTCTCCAAAACAATAACTGTCAATTATAAATTGTCAATTTATTTTTTTATTAATGGATAAGGATACAGAAGAAATTGATTATTTTTCACTAGTCACTGAGAATGAATGTGATATTAGCGGAGACGTGAGTACCATGTTAGGCGAAGAGGATTCGTTGAAAATCTTTAACATGAATGTTCGCAGCATATATAAAAATTTTGATGAGTTGGTGGTGTATCTTAATCTTTGTAAAAAACAGTTTCAGGCCATTGTTCTTACAGAATGCTGGAACCACAGTGAACAACTTTCCCTGAGCTTGCCGCACTATAAATCCATATGCAGTACAAACTTTGTAAATCAAAACGCTGGGGTAGTTGTTTTTTTACATCAGAGTTGTAAAAATGTAAAAATGAGGGAGCTAGAACTAGCTTGGTCGACTGCTGCGTTGGTTGAATTTGAATGGAAAAGCCTAAAGATTAGCATGATAGCGATTTACCGCGTCCAAGATACAACATCACGTGCGGCACCGGTGTAAGCCCCCAGGCTTGCTGCCTCCAGAAGGCCAGAAGGGAGAGAGCATGCGCCAAATGCGCGCGCAGCTCCTGCCCAGACGTCGCATTTAGAGAGGCCCAGCGCTGACTCGTTCCAAAGGCGTCCAACCAGGTGGTCGTCGTCAAGGGGCCCCTCGGGGCCGAGGCGCCCAACATGTTGGAGTTAAATATTTCTGTAATCCTGTCGTGCAAGTGCGATTCACTCAGTCCATCCTGGCTTCGTCCTGTGCTCGCTCTGATGTGAACTCTTCTACCGTGCTGAAGTCGACCGAAGCTGTAATATTGTGTTCCCCATGAGGTAAAGGACTCAAGTTAATAAGCCTTGCTGTGTACCTGCGGGACAGCGATCCCCCTCCTGTTTTCATTTCGTCAGCCGGTATCGTTGCACTTGTTCATTAAATTGTATTTCATGTACATCATAATTTCATGTCACTTGTATTAATTGTATTTTATGCTCCACATGTTGTCTAATTTACTTTGTCGAATTACTTTGTCTTGTATCAATTCTAGCCCAGGTTGAGGCATATTTTCCTTTGCAACGAGTCCTTGTTTTTAATTATAATTCATTTTGTTTCAATGTATTTTATGTTCATCCTTGGTATCCCTAGTTGCTCAGTCGTAAGTCTTGGACTTACATCCCGTATCCTCTCGCTAGGTTGCTTCCAAATTCTCCGAAGAAACCCGAATTATATCATAGTAAAATTCATAACACATTTTAATTCGAGAGAGGCTTACACCGGAATTCATCGAGGGACTGGGGCAAGAAATTGACCAAATATCGGTGGAAAACAACAAGCATCTGTTAGTACTGGGTGACTTGAACATCAATATCAACGAAAATTCCAGAGACAGTTGTAAAATGCAGTATTTGAATATGATGGCTGAGCGTGGGCTTGTCTCTTGCATAAATGGTTTTACGCGGATTCAGGGAGAAAGTAGGTCGACCATTGACCATATATTTTATAGAGGATCACGATGTGAAGAACAATTGGCCATAATTTGGAAATTGGATGTTACAGACCATTTTGCAACGATTTTTAAGTTCAAAGGGACAGAGCGGAAAAAGCCAGAGCCAATAATAACTGTCCAAACCGAAGACATCGATTATACTATCGTGGAGGAAAGACTTCGTCGCGCATCATGGAGTGCAGAGGTAGAAGCACCCGACGTTGAAACAGCAGCGGATAATTTTGAAAACATACTACCTTCCATCCTAAAAGAGTCTAAGAAAATAATGAGGACACCATCGCATAAAGACACAAAGCTGAAACCTTGGATGACAACTGGCTTATTAAACTCAGTGAGGAAAAAGGAAACGCTGCAAATTCTTACACAGGGGTTGGTTATTCCTTGGACCAGGCACAAGGAGACTCATTTCTTCAACATGGGGGAAATGGGGAAACAGTGGGTGCGGCGGGTCCCAGACCCATTCCAATCGATTCAGGATCCAAAATTTAGTAGAAAATGATACCCCACACGCCCAGGTACCGGAAATCTCGAAAACGCATATTCAAAATGGGTAATATATACCCAATTTGACCCATAACTTTTTCCAGTGGGTGCCGATCGTTCTGGGACCCAGTTCATTAGATTCAGCGTCCAAAATTTAGTGGAAAATGATACCCCACTCGCCTAGATCGCCCAAAATCTCGAAAATCCATTTTTCAAAAAACACATTTTGACCCCTACCCCGCCCAAATTTGGTCCGATCGGGCTGAAAAGCTTGGAGGACCGTCCTAGGCCTGGAACAGACCCCTGACCCAAATTTCAGATTTTTAGAAAATTTTCTACTACCAAAAACGGCGTGGACGGCGGACGGCGTACGGCGGACGGCGGACGGACATTGACCTTTTGGTTGGTTATTCCTTGAATAATCAACCTATGTTTTCATGATAATGGTCAACCTCTCCGATTCGGCTCAAAATTTTTTTCTGGACGTTTCATGATGTCCTGATCAAAAAAATCTGCAAATTCTTACACACGGGTTGGTTATTCCTCGAATGGGGGAAACAGTGGGTGTGGCGGGTCTCAGACCCATTCCAATCGATTCAGCGTCCAAAATTTAGTGGAAAATGATACCCCACACGCCTAGGTAGCAGAAATCCCGAAAACACATAGGTATTCAAGATGGGTGTATCTATGGGGCACTACGACACTAATTTACTAATATAATATTGAGAAAACGTAGGTAATTTAGAAGGCTATAATAATTGTATTAAATTGAATTGAATGGTACGAATAAAAAGCTCGGACAGTAAAAAGAATTGTAGGCAACTGCTCAAAATTGGTTGCTAAGTTTAACAGCTGGTTATAAGCAACAGGATATGACGATGTGTTTTGTTTGTCTATTCGGCTGAAGTCACCCACATGGGTAATAAATACCCAATTTGACCCATTACTTCTTCCAGTGGGTGCCAATTGTTCTGGGACCCATTTTATTGGATTCAGCGTCCAGAATTTAGTGGAAAATGACACCCCACTCGCCTAAATCACCCAAAATCTCGAAAATCCATTTTTCAAAAAACACATTTTGACCCCTACCCCCTCCAAATTTGGTCCGATCGGGCTGAAAAGTTTCGAGGACCCATCTCGGCTGGGAACAGACCCCTGACCCAAATTTAGATTTTTAGAACATTTTCTACTACCAAAAACGGCGTGGACAATGGACGGCGTACGGCGGACGGCGGACGGCGGACGGCGGACGGCGGACGGCGGACGGACATTGACCTTTTTTGATCAGGACATCATGAAACGTCCAGAAAAAAATTTTGAGCCGAATCGGAGAGGTTGACCATTATCATGAAAACATAGGTTGATTATTCAAGGAATAACCAACCAAAAGGTCAATGTCCATCCGCCGTCCGCCGTCCGCCGTCCGCCGTCCATTGTCCACGCCGTTTTTGGTAGTAAAAATGTTCTAAAAATCTGAAATTTGGGTCAGGGGTCTGTTCCCAGCCGAGATGGGTCCTCGAAACTTTTCAGCCCGATCGGACCAAATTTAGAGGGGGTAGGGGTCAAAATGTGTTTTTTGAAAAATGGATTTTCGAGATTTTGGGTGATTTAGGCGAGTGGGGTGTCATTTTCCACTAAATTTTGGACGCTGAATCCAATAAAATGGGTCCCAGAACAATTGGCACCCACTGGAAGAAGTAATGGGTCAAATTGGGTATTTATTACCCATGTGGGTGACTTCAGCCGAATAGACAAACAAAACACATCGTCATATCCTGTTGTTTATAACCAGCTGTTAAACTTAGCAACCAATTTTGAGCAGTTGCCTACAATTCTTTTTACTGTCCGAGCTTTTTATTCGTACCATTCAATTCAATTTAATACAATTATTATAGCCTTCTAAATTACCTACGTTTTCTCAATATTATATTAGTAAATTAGTGTCGTAGCGCCCCATAGATACACCCATCTTGAATATGTGTTTTCGGGATTTCTGCTACCTAGGCGAGTAGGGTGTCATTTTCCACTAAATTTTGAACGCTGAATCCAATAAAATGGGTCCCAGAACAATTGGCACCCACTGGAAGAAGTAATGGGTCAAATTGGGTATTTATTACCCAATTTGATTATGTGTTTTCGGGATTTCTGCTACCTAGGCGTGTGGGGTATCATTTTCCACTAAATGTTGGACGCTGAATTCAATGATGTGTGTCCCAGAACGATTGGCACCCACCGGAAGAAGTTATGGGTCAAAATGGGTATGTATCCACCCATTTGGTATGTGTCAGGATTTCTGGTACCTGGGCGTGTGGGGTATCATATTCCACTAAATTTTGGACCCTGAATCGATTGGAATGGGTCTGAGACCCGTCACACCCACTGTTTCCCCCATTCGAGGAATAACCAACCCGTGTGTAAGAATTTGCAGATTTTTTGATCAGGACATCATGAAACGTCCAGAAAAAATTTTTGAGCCGAATCGGAGAGGTTAACCATTATCATGAAAACATAGGTTGATTATTCAAGGAATAACCAACCAACTGTGCCGGCGACTTTACCACCAACCATTTAACACCCGCCTCCGTGAACATGTTGTCAGATACAAAAACAAGTTGCGACAATTAATTAAAAAAGCTAAAAATGATTATTACAAAGAGCGAATTCAGAAAGCAGGACGAGACACGAAAACTTTATGGAAGGTGATAAACCAGAGCGTAGGTAGAGTAAGAGGGAAAAACGAAATTACGGCGATCAATGTCGAGGGATCGATAATTACAGCAAACGCACAACCAAAGTCCATGGCTAATGCCTTTAATCATTACTTCTCGACGATTGGGGAAAGTATAACCAAATCCGTAACTGGCGACAAACATTCATCAGCACGAGTACCTGAACCGCCTCCTCAGATCGAGAATTTTCTTGAGGTAACAGAAGGGGACGTTGAGCGAGTAATCGATAAACTACGAGGAGGCACGAGCCCGGGTGTAGATAATTTCAGCACCGAACTGATGAAAAAGTTTAAGGACCTCTTGGCTGCTCCATTGATGGTGATAGCGAACCGTAGTTTTGCTAATATAATAAAGCATTGCTCGTCCCGCTCTTCAAAAAAGGTGATCCTACAGACCTGCAAAACTATCGTCCAATAGCGCTTCTATCAACTGTGGCAAAAGTCATCGAGCGATTGGCTAAGGACTATTTTATGAAGTACTTAGAAAACCACAATCTAATTAGCGACAATCAATACGGCTTTAGGAAAGGCAGAAGCACTGACGATGCAGTATGCTATATGACTGCAAGTATACTGAAATCATTGGACGTTGGGAAAAAAGTAATTTGCATCTTCCAGGATCTGACTAAAGCTTTTGACACGGTTTCACATAGAAAGCTAGTCACGGCCGTAGAGAGAACTGGAGTTAACCGTGGATTTGTCACATGGACAGCAAGCTACTTGGAAGGCAGGAGTCACTACACTAAAATTGGACATGTTATCAGCGATCGTGAACCTGGTAGATGTGGAATCCCGCAGGGGACGGTCCTCGGACCAATATACTTCCTGGTATACATGAACAGGCTGCTTGAACTTTTTACAGAAGGAGAAGCTGTATCATTCGCCGATGATACTGCGTACATTGTGTCTGGCAATGGCTGGGACCAAGCAGTCAGAAAAGCTGAACAATGCATCGCGAAGTCTCAAGAGTGCCTCACGGAGCTTGGGATGAAAATCAATGTGTCCAAGACAAGTTTCATCGCATTTTCAATGAGAGAAGCGGAGGTTCCCAATATTGGGAGCATAAAGTGCCACGGAGCAGAATGCGATCACTCGGAACTTTGCCTTTGCCCAACGATCACGCAGGTATCTTCGACTCGATATTTGGGGGTGGACGTCGATCAATGTCTTCGTTGGGACCAGCATCTGAAGAACCTAACATCGAAGATGAGAAAATTGGTGTACGTGTGTCGGGAAGTAAGGAATTTTTCGTCAAACGAGGTGCGGAAGATGTTATATTTTGCGCTTGTCCAGTCTCGGATGATTTACGGTGTGTCGGGATGGGGAGGCTGCGGAGATGGTCTACTCGACGCAGTGTACCTCGCGCAAAAACTTCTCATCAAAGTCCTGCTGAAGAAGCCAACTCGGTACTCAACAGCAGCTCTCTTCGAAGAATTCAAGGTGATGAAGTTCAGAGATCTCCGAGACACAGCCACCATCATAAAAACTTTCAGGGATGCTCAGAGAAATGAGCTGCAATTCCTGGAAGAAGGATGCACCAGAATACGGGAACAACACCTACTAAAAATCCCTTTTCGGAAAACCTTACACGGTCAACAGGCATATGACTACAGAGGTGCCAAATTGTTTAACGCTCTGCCATACAACATTAGAACGATAGGCAAACTTGAATCCTTCAAAAAGGAGCTCAAGGCCTATGTAGGAATAAAGAACAAATCATAGGTCATTCCAGTGGTTTCAATCGTTCACCACGTGTACATTAAGTAAATATTATTGCCCTTCATGAATTTTCCAAATACCTAGGCATAATGTATTCATAAGAGAAGAGAGTAGATAATGAAACTCCTTCCCCACAGCACAAGTCTTGTGACTTCAAGTGGGGAGTAGCAAATGTATTATTATTGTATGTCTTACAATGTACACGGTTTTATAAATAAAAGCAATTTTTCAAAAAAAAAAAAAAAAAAAAAAAAAAAAAAAAGCTTGGCGGAGAATAGCCTCCGGTCTGAAAATAAATTGTTGTCAGTCAGATAATTAATTAACTGACACTAAACATCAAAAAGACAAATTATATTGCTTTCACTCTAATGTAAAAAAAAAAAAAAAAAAAAAAAAAAAAAAAAAAAAAAAAAAAAAAAAAAAAAAAAAAAAAATATCCCGTCATCAATTCCGATTTAGCAGTTGGTGCTAAGCCAAATCGCCGCAATCGGAGGAACGGAAGGGGTAACAATTTGTTGTTTCGAAATTGGGTTTCCAAGATTTCTGGAGGGGTTGGCGCGTAGAGCATAATTTTCACCAAAATTGTTGACGCAGAATTGATTCAGATACCCATCTCAATCACGAACCGATTGCCTCAACTTGAAGGCCGTCCTTCGTCTAGTTTGAAAACACCAAAAATTTGGGTTACCAAAATTAGCAAAATAGGCCTAGAATTGTAAATGAATTAGCCGTATCGTATTTATATTAGTAGGAAAACAACGTATTTTGTGCAAAGGACGAGAGCTGGTTGTACCGGATTTGTTATAAGTAATAGCTCCCGCTAATAATAGTTGTATGGTCCAACAAAACCCGTCACATTTAATCCCAGAATTTGATTTTGTTTTTCCAGGCGCATGGAGACTCATTTCTTCAACATAGGGAAAATAGAAACAATGGGTGTGGCGGGTCCCGGACCCATTCCAATCGCTTCAGGGTCCGAAATTTAGTGGAAATGAAACCCCACACGCCTAGGTTATTGAAATCTCGAAAACACACATTCAAAATGAGTAGATAGGTACCCATTTTGACCCATAGCCTCACCCAGAGGGCACCAATCGTTACGGGACCCACTTCATTGGATTCAGCGTCAAAAAATTAGTAGAAAATCATACCCTACACGCCTAGGTAGCAGAAATCTCGAAAATACATATTCAAACATGGGGAAAATGGGGGAAACAGTGGGTGTGGCGGGTCCCGTGTGGGGTATCATTTTCCACAAAATTTTGGATCCTGAATCGATTGGAATGGGTCCGGGACCCGCCGCACCCACTGTTTTCCCCATTTTCCCCATGTTGAAGAAATGAGTCTCCATGCGCCTGGTCCGAGGAATAACCAACGAAAGTAAAAATTTGCAGCGTTTTGGTAGGTTATTCCTTGAATAATCAACCTGTTTTCATGCAAAAGGTCAACCTCTCCGATTCGGCTCAAACATTTTTTCTGGACGTTTCATGATGTCTAGATCAAAACGCCGCAAATTCTTACACAGGGGTTGGTTATTCCTCGGACCAGGCGCATGGAAACTGATTTAAAAACATGGGGAAAATGGGGAAAACAGTTGGTGCGGCGGGTCCCAGGCCCATTCCAATGGGTTCAGTGTCCATGATTAGTGGAAAATGATACCCCACTCGCCTAAATAGACCAAAAATCTCGAAAATCCATTTTTCAAAAAACACATTTTGGCCCCTACCCCGCCCAAATTTTAGTCCGATCGGGCTGAAAAGTTTAAAGGACCGTCCTAGGCCGGTATCAGACCTCTGACCCAAATTTCAGATTTTTAGAAAATTTTCTACTACCAAAAACAGCGTGGACGGCGGACGGCGGATGGACATCGACCTTTTTTGATCTAGACACCTTGAAACGTCCAGAAAAAAATTTTGAGCCGAATAGGAGAGGTTGACCTTTTGCATGAAAACATAGGTTGATTATTCAAGGAATAACCAACCAAAAAAGTGAATGTCCGTCCGCCGTCCGCCGTCCACGCCGTTTATGGTAGTTGAAGATGTTCTAAAAATCTGAAATTCGGATCAGGGGTCTGATACCGGCTTAGGACGGTCCTCCAAACTTTTCAGCCCGATCGGACCAAATTTGGGCGGGGTAGGGGTCAAAATGTGTTTTTTGAAAAATGGAATTTCCAGATTTTGGGCGATCTAGGCGAGTGGGGTATCATTTTCCGCTAAATTTTGGACGCTGAATCCAATGAAATGGGTCCCAGAATGATCGGCACCCATAGGAAGAAGTCATGGATCAAATTGGGTATGTAGTACCCATTTTGAATATGCGTTTTCGAGATTTCCGGTACTTAGGCGTGTGGGGTATCATTTTCCATTAAATTTTGGATCCTGAATCGATTGGAATGGGTCTGGGACCCGCCGCACCCACTGTTTCCCCATTTCCCCCATGTTGAAGAAATGAGTCTTCGTGCGCCGTGTCCGAGGAATAACCAACCCCCATGTAAGAATTTGCAGCGTTTTGGTTGGTTATTCCTTGAATAATCAACCTATGTTTTCATGCAAATGGTCAACCTCTCCGATTCGGCTCAAAAAAATTTTCTGGACGTTTCATGATGTCTAGATCAAAAAAAGTCAAAAGTCAATGAAATTTTGGTCAGGGGTCTGTTCCCGGCCTAGGACGGTTCTCCTAACTTTTCAGCCCGATCGGACCAAATTTGGGCGGGGTAGGGGCCAAAATATGTTTTTTGAAAAATGGATTTTCGAGATTTTGGTCTATTTAGGCGAGTGGGGTATCATTTTCCACTAAATTTTGGACGCTGAATCCAATGAAATAGGTCCCAGAACGATCGGCACCCACTGGAAGAAGTTATGGGTCAAATTGGGTATGTACTACCCATTTTGAATATGTGTTTATGTGATTTCTGGTACCTGGGCGGGTGGGGTATCATTTTCCACTAATCATGGACACTGAATCGATTGGAATGGGTCTGGGACCCGCCGCACCTACCGTTTTTCCCATTTCCCCCATGTTTTTAAATCAGTTTCCATGCGCCTGGTCTGAGGAATAACCATCCCCTGTGTAAGAATTTGCGGCGTTTTGATCTAGACATCATGAAACGTCCAGAAAAAATGTTTGAGCCGAATCGGAGAGGTTGACCTTTTGCATGAAAACAGGTTGATTATTCAAGGAATAACCTACCAACACTGCAAATTCTTCCACAATGGTTGATTATTTCTTGGAGCATGAGCCTATGGGGGTAACAGAGTGTGGAATGTCTCGGACTTATTTCAATCGATTCAGCGTCCAAAAGTTAGTGGGAAAATGATACCCCCGGATCTAGGTAATGGAAAATCATGAAGCCCACTTTGTAAATAGGTAGGTAGGTACCCATTTTGACTTATAGCCACCTCCAGGGGGCACCAATCGACCGACTGCTTAGGCAATAAGTGATAAGCTTGAAGGGCACTTCGCTTTACCCCTAGTCTAAACTACAGCGGCGTCCATGTGTGTAGGCACCCAAACAAAATAAATATAGTTTTGTAGAGATGGTTTATGAATAATAACCAAGTTTATTTGACTAAGCTGCTTACTCTGTAAAAATATTTTACTTACTATTCAACTTCCTCCGGAGTTGATTACATTCATTTAATGCAAGTACCTAGTACCTACTACGTATAATATGTGAGCTCACGACGGGGCTCGTTCTTCCTATCGCATGCATAGCCATTGGGGAAACTCATTCTTCATAAATCATTCTGACAAAGCTAATACTTGTGGAAAATGAAGTTTATTTCATTTCCTGTCGCCATAATGATAATAATTATCATAATTTTATTTGGCTGACCAAGCTGATAAGTACATTTTACGAGGTCGTTAGGGCATCTGTACTTGGGCTCGAGACTCTGGTCGAGGCTGCTGGTTCAAATCCTGCACCCCGGCATGAGGACAACTCAGTACCGGCAGTGAGTATCCGAATACGGTTGTCCGGGGGCTTACCACACGCGTGCCTGCCTTAATCTTCTTCTTCTTCTTCTTCTCCACGGCGCTACAGCCCTTTGAGGGCCTAGGCCTGACCAGTCGCTAGCCTCCACGCTGCACGGTCCGCGGCAAGTGTGCGCCACCTCATGACACCCATCTGTCGCAGATCATCCTGCACTCCGTCTATCCAGCGCAGCCTTGGCCTCCCACGCAATCGTCTTCCTCCTGGGTGGCCTCTGTACAGCTTGGCAGCTGCCCTGCGCCTGCCTTAATAGCAGCTTTTAATTGACCAGGGGCCCTCCTCCATTTGATGGAAAGGAGGTGGGGAGTGGTCTCGTTTGGGAGCCCCGCCAAAGTCCAAGTCAAAGCCTCAACATAATTCAGCATCAAATACGAGAGCCGATAGTTACTGGGCTGGTATACGAGTATACTGGGGTATTACTGCTCGTACTGGGTCGATATCGCTCGACTTGAGTCGGCCTTGATGAAAGACCCGTCTGAACTAAGCCTTCTTAACGCCAATATGTACTCAATTAGCGCGATAGCGATCGTCAAAATAACAATGGAATCGATACACAACTACAGCAAGTCGTGATGTAGCGCTGCTAACAGACCCGCATTGTTCAGCGCAATGTCAACTGAGGTAATACATCTCTGGTAGCTGGCAGCCGCATCGCCCAATTTCTCGTCACGGTCTTTTTTTTTTTTTTTTTTTTTTTTTTTGTTTTGTCACATGTAAAACAATCTGGGCACAATATCACGGCTGTTTATTGTATCTGCTGCCACTAGTATGTTTTCGAGGACGTTGGGCTGAGACATAGCGCTCTTGGGTTCGAGGCAAGTCGATTGGCAATCGAGAGTCTGGACAATCTATACGCAACGGTGAATCTCGTTTAAATGGTTCAACTGTGGGTCAGAAAGCTATAATCTTTATTCCAGATTAATTTTGTTCGATCTATTCAAGCTATTCAATAATCCAGATTTTAGGCTATTTATTTTAGGCTGGTCTAGGTCAGGATTGTACACGGATTTTTAGCGTCAGCCTTACGAATTTGGGTATTGTGAGGAGCAATAATATCCAGTTCACTTGGGATTGCGGGAAATGTGCTCCCCAAGTTAAGCAGAAGCACCACCATCTGCTCCGAATGCCTGAACTCAAACGCAGTTATTGTGGCAGTTTGTAGGTTTGTTCGACCTGTACTACACGTTGGTGGTGTTGAATTTACCCTCCGAATCCCCAACGCACCTGGATGATCCTTGGACGGGCACTGAGTGGCGTCCTGGTGCCAGGCGGTGGACATGGGGTTCATGTCCGGCGCCATGGTGCACATCTCAATGTGTTCGTTCCATCCGCAGTGAGGGTCCATGGCAGCAATGCAAGAGGCTCTGCTCAGGTACCGTTTGCAGTGCTGCTTTTTGATTTTTAGCACTCTCTCCTCCGTCGTCATGTACAAGGCGTCCTGAAACCAGATCGAGGGTGTTGGTCCGTTAGCGACAGTTGACAACTAAACGCACTTGCGGTTAATACTCCTAGTGATTTGAGAATATTCGAGAACCAACAATTATGTCTCAAGATTAATTAATTCACTCACATTTGCCAACTGCATTGAGTAAATACGTCTCGAAAGGGACAAAGCGGGAATTGGATTCCACACTTCCAGGACGCAAGGGATCGGTCTCCAGGGCAGGACAGATACCTTTTTCACCAGACCCTCAACGGTCGCTACGTACAAAACGTGAATTTCGCTGCAAAAATGAAAATCGGGATCAGTAACTAACGCAGGCAGTAAGGGAACACAGTGAACTCGACAAAATAAAGATTTCCACATAGAAAGAAAGAAATTAATAAATATTGAAATTGACTTGAACATTTAATAGAATTTGAAGTGTTTCAAGAGATCATCATTTTGTTATGCAAGCAAAAAAACTGGCAAGATGTGTATTGTAAGTAATGAATAAACATCTAAACCACTTACTTTTTTTATTTGTTCAGGTACGAGTAGGGATAGACTTAAATCCGGACCAAGAGATATTACCCAAGAGAATATTCGCTTTATAAAGTTTGATCTAGAAAAATCTAAGGGTGTTTGCAAATCTGGTGGAAGCGAGTACATAGACGTAGAACGAGTTTCCACTACATTTCAATTTGTTCCGGGAAAATGTAGACTTTTTCAAATTGTCCTTAACACATTACGGCGATTAATACCCACCAATATGACCACCAACATGGCCAACCAAACACCAATATGGCCTATTGGTGCACCAATATCAAAGCCCGTTCATTTAGTTGGACTTACGAGGGTGGATCGATAAGTTTCCGGCCTGACCAAAAAAAACAACGTTTTTAAGATTTTTTTTATTTTTATTTTTTTTAATTTCTTAACATAATCTCCTTTAAGGCTGATACATTTCTCATGGCGGTGTTCTAGTCTAGTAATGCCATCTCTATAGACTGATTCGTCAAGCTCCTCAAAATGTCCATTAACAGCTTCGATTACTTCTTCATTGTCCGCAAATCTCTTACCGCCAAGCCATTTTTTGAGGTTAGGAAACAGAAAATAGTCACTCGGGGCTAGGTCTGGAGAGTAGGCAGGGTGCGGCATCAATTCAAACTTCAGATCGTTGATTTTAACCATCACAACGATTGGCCTGTGCGATGGTGCGTTATCGTGATGGAACAAGATTTTTTTTCTTCGCCAGATGAGGAGCTTGACGAATCAGTCTATAGAGATGGCATTACTAGACTAGAACACCGCTATGAGAAATGTATCAGCCTCGAAGGAGATTATGTTGAGAAATAAATAAAAATTCTTAAAAACGTCGTTTTTCTTGGTCAGACCGGAAACATATCGATCCACCTCGTATTAAAGACTTTGTGAGTGTCAAAGCAGGTAGGCCTTATTTTGGTCAAACACAACGATTTCACAGGGTTGAGCAATTTTTACCATTTGTATTTTCTTCGAACTTGTGTGTAAGTTCGCGCAGAAAATCTATCAATTGGTGATTGTAGTTCCGTTTATTAAACTAACGTAAATGCTCTTCCGACTGTTAAGATTCGCACGGTAAGGGCGCTGCGTAAGTAATTCGGAAAGGCTTCCAAACAAAGTACACGCGACGAACCTGTTGTGTTTAGTTGAAACAATGTCGACGGCTACGTGAGCGAATCTTTCGAGCTCCCGGTGGTACAACGGTTCTTTTGAAATCGGTTGAATAGCCATGTCCATCAGTTGGTACCGTGTCGAATGAAGAAGAGCTTGCGTTCCTGAAGGAGAAAGAAAACGATGAACAAATTTGTGGAGAATTTACGGTACACCGTATAAACAGGACGGGCAGATCACTGATTCATATAATTCAAATAACAGAAATTTATGTCAAATTTTACATCCTTACTACATTTGATTAGGTTACCTAGCAGGGAAATAGCAGAGGACATCCATTCATGCAGCCCTTCTCCTCCTACACCTTTCCCCAGGAGTTTAAGAAACACGGTTTTCGAGAAAAATTTATTTTAGATCTCACCAGCAACTTATCAAGACCCCTCCCCTTCCCCCATTTCATTGGATTCAGCCTCCAAAATTTAGTAGAAAATGATACCGCCTGGATCGCCAAAAATATCGAAAATCCAGTTTTCGAAATACACATTTTGACCCTACACCCCCTCAAATTTGGTCCGATCGGGCTGGTCAGTTTTGCTATCAAAATCGGCGAGGATGGCGGACGGACATTTGCTTATTTCGATCTAGACACCGTAAAACGCTCACAATTTTTTTTTTTTTTTTTTTGGGCCGAATCAAAGAGATTACCTTTTGGGGAGCACATAAGGATGGCAGCAGCCAAGGCAGCAAAGACAACAGCAGCCCTGAGTCGACTAATGTCAAACATTCAAGGACCTAGACCGTGTGAGAGACAACTATTAATGTCAGTTGTACACTCCATCCTGCTATATGGGGCAGAAGTGTGGGCGGACGCTCTGAATGTCAAATGCCACCAAAAACGGATGCTCACGGTGCAAAGAAGAGGGGCGCTTCGCATAGTGAGCGCCTATAAGACAGTATCGGAACCAGCCGTGCTCCTCCTAGCGGGAGTGATACCAATACATCTGCTTGCAAGGGAGAGGAAAAGGATGTACGGGCGAAGGGAAGAGGAGCCACGGCCTCAATTAGACAAGAGCGGGAACACACACTCGACTCCTGGCAGGAAATCTGGGAGACAGAAACAAGAGGAAGATGGAAGGCTCGACTGGTGCCCAATATACGTCCCTGGCTAGAGAGGAAACACGGTGAAGTTAACTATCATATAACGCAGTTCCTCTCGGGTCACGGGATGTTCTATCAGTATCTCCATAGGATGCGCATTGTGGAATCTCCAGGGTGCCTACATTGCACCAACGAAGAGGACAGCGCTCAACACACATTCTTCGAATGCGAGAGGTGGGAGAGAGAGCGATGGCAGATTGCAAGGAAGCTAGAAATGACCAGCCCTCCCACCCCCGAGGATATGATGACCAGGATGCTCGAAAGCCAGTCAAAGTGGAATGCCGTGGCAGGGTACATCTGGAACATCCTGGAAGGCAAGCTCGTCGAGGAAAGGGCCCGGCAACGGGAACTGCAGGCAAACGGGACCAGCTAGCAGGCAAAAATCGGAACCCAGCCTGAAGTAATGTGTCAAACAGTTCCGGGCTGGGCCCCAACGTGGGAAAAGGGGGTGAGGTTTTTAGTGGGTAAAAATCTCCACATACCCGGGTCTTTGGTTGCGGTCCCCCCCCCCCCCCCCAATATCTTATAAAGATTTTCCTCACCTTCCTCCGAAAAAAAAAAAAAAAAAAAAAAAAAAAAAAAAAATCAGCTCCTCCACATACATGAGACCCCAGAATGAGAGTTCGATATAAGGGGCACCTACTACGCCAGGCCTACATGACAGAAAGATACGAGTATGAATGAAGTTGAGAGGACGATGGTGAATGATTGAACAGTAACGAGTGGACAATAGCAGCGTTACCAAATCCATGTATTTCATTTATAATGTCTTACCTATTAATCGTTTTTGAATAAACGCATATATTTATATATTATATTCGTGTAGATATCATGACTTCTTACTTTTGGTTAATAATCAACCCAAGTTTTTTTGAACTGAGTTCATGTTAGTTACTGATGATGACCTGACCGTCGAAATAGATTTAATGATTGTATTCATTATTTGTTTGTGGAAATAGACTATCGATTGATACCTCCGTTTTTATCGGGCGGGATATCATTTTCTACTAAATTGTGGACGCTAAATCGATTGGAGTGAGTCCTCGTCCTCCTGGTCCGAGGAATAACCAACCCCCGTGGAAGAATTTGGAGCGCTTTTGGTTGGTTATTCCTTGAATAATCAACATATGTTTTCATCCAAAAGGTCAACCTCTCCGATTCGGCTCAAATTTTTTTTTCTGGACGTTTCATGGTGTCTAGATCAAAAAAGGTCAATGTCCGTCCGCCGTACGCCGTCCGCGCTGTATTCGGTAATCAGGGCCGGCGACAGGGAGGGGCAGGGGGGGCTACAGCCCTGGGGCCCGATCCGGCGCCCTAGGTCTGGTTTAAAATACAAATCAGTGGTCTTTTTAACCGGGCAATATTTCCTTTAACAGACTTCTAATCTAAAAATAAGTTGGGTGTAATGCATTAATCAGTAGGGCAAAACTTGACAGCAGAATGTCGTCGAGACGTAGAGGGACTGAAGAAATACTTCAAGAGCTTCAACTGCCTTCTTCTTGCATCGGTTTGGTACAAAATATTGAAACCCATTGACACAGTCAACAGAGTTTTACAGAACCGTGGTGAAACCTTAGATGTAGCGTCGAAGAATCTAAGTCAATTGATAGAAGATTTGAAAGTTTTGCGGAATGATGGTTGGGATAAAATCTTCAATGAAGTTTTGGTCGTTGCTGAAAA
Source organism: Cyrtorhinus lividipennis (assembly GCA_019603395.1). Classification (NCBI taxonomy): domain Eukaryota; kingdom Metazoa; phylum Arthropoda; class Insecta; order Hemiptera; family Miridae; genus Cyrtorhinus; species Cyrtorhinus lividipennis. Next base: position 18,614,654 of record CM034006.1, read on the forward strand.
CATAGGATGGCCGCAGCAACTTGAAGAGGAAGAGAAAAGAAGTAGGAAACGAAAAAGAGCAGCTGACGAGGACGACGAGGTGTGTGATGACAATACGGAACATGAACTTGATGCAAAGACCACTTTTAAGAACGAAGTTTTTAATGTCATTTTGGACATGACAGTGCGTTTCAAGTCAGTCAGCGATTTGTGTAGTAACTTTTCTGTTTTGTGGTCATTCAAAGAAATGCCAGATGACCTGATCGAAACTAAATCTGCTGAACTAGTACAACGACACCAAAAGGATCTGGGAACCGATCTTCTTGAGGAACTGGTGAGTCTGAAGCAAATATATGAAGCAAACTTTGGTGGAAAAACACTTTTACCCTTTGAACTTCTCAAGAAAATTAAACTCTTCAATTTAGAATCTTTATTCCCAAATCTTACTGTTGCCTTGAGAATTTTTGCCACAATTCCAGCTGTGGCGCCCACTTTCTGCTCCAATTCTGGCGACTGTGGCCAGTGCAGAACGTTCGTTTTTAGTATTAAACAGAATAAAAAACGTTCTACGCTCAACAATGTGCCAAAACAGGTTGTCAAGCCTAGGTGTTTTGGCGGTGGAAATGGACCTAGTAAAAAGAGCAAATGTAGATAGAATAATTGACGAATTTGCGTCAAGAAAAGCCAGAAGAGGAGTTTTGTTGTAATCATGGTTAGATTAAAGACTTTATTTGACGAAAAGTGTTGTTTACTTTGTATATGGAAAAAAAATCAATTATGTATAATCATAATTTATCTACGTGAATTATACGTAATAATTATGTATATGGATTAATAAAATCAATTTCTTCAATCAAAACATGCTGTATTTTTCTTTTTTAAATACCATTGTCTATTCAATTAATTCAACATTTACATATCTTGGATGCTTTAATTTAAATTTTCTATTGTATAAATTTTTTTTTTTTTTTGAAAAGGTTTCAATTAAAACCATTTTGTATTTCTTCAATGAGTGCCTAAATTTGTGGTTTACTTAAATATGAAACAGCCTGAAAAGATAATTTATGAATGAATAAGTGAAAACAGGTCTAGATTACACCAAAATGAGTTATTTTATCTGTAATTCAACATAGTTCTCAGGGACTGGGGAATATCCCTAGACCCCCGGTACCCCACACAAACAAAACGCCTTCATGCATACCATACCTAGGGGCCCGGATTAGGTCCAGCCCTGGGGCCCGCGATCGCTCTCGCCGGCCCTGTCGGTAATTGATAATTTTAAAAAAATCTGAAATTAGGGTTAGGGGTCTGTTCCCGGCCTGGGACGGTCCTCCTAACTTGTCAGACCGATTGGACCAAATTTGGGTGGGGTAGGGGTCAAAATGTGTTTTTTCATAAATGGATTTTCAAGATTTTGGGCGACCTGGGCGAGTGGGGTATCATTTTCCACTAAATTTTGGACGCTGAATCCAATGAAATGGGTCCCAGAATGATCGGCACCCACAGGAAGAAGTTATGGATCAAATTGGGTATGTAGTACCCATTTTGAATATGCGTTTTTGAGATTTCTGTAACCTAGGCGTGTGGGGTATCATTTTCCACTAAATCTTGGACGATAATTCCAATGAAGTGGGTCCTGGAACGATTGGCACCCACTGGAAGAAGTTATGGGTCAAATTGGGTATATATTACCCATTTTGAATATGCGTTTTCGAGATTTCCGGTACCTAGGCGTGTGGGGTATCATTTTCCACTAAATATTGGACCCTGAATTGATTGGAATGGGTCTGGGACCCGCCGCACCCACTGTTTCCCCATTTCCCCCATGTTGAAGAAATGAGTCTTCATGCGCCGTGTCCGAGGAATAACCAACCCCCGTGTAAGAATTTGCAGCGTTTTGGTTGGTTATTCCTTGAATAATCAACCTATGTTTTCATGCAAAATTTTGGACGCTGAATGGGTGCCCACTGTAGGGGTATTTTGAAAAAGGGTTTTCGAGATTTTCGGAGACCTGGGCGAGTGTCATTTTCCTTCAAATGTGGGTCACCGAATCGATTGGAATGATTCCTGGTTCCCACTGTTTCCCTCATACATTTGCTTCGAGGAATAATAAACCATTTGGGACGAATTCGCTGCGATTTTATATTATCATTCGTCCATATTTCTCGTTGCAGCAGGTAATGACGCCCTAATAAAACTGCCATTTTGACAATTCACAATCGCGATTTTCCCTCAAGTAGGTACCTGAGCAAGAAGAGTGTTGAGGATTGACAATTTTCTTCTCCCATGTTGACGTTGACGTCGCCTGATGCTTGAACGGGCCGGCGAATGCGGCGGTGACTGAGGACATGTTGAAAGCGCACACGGCCGACCCAGCGATGCTATTCCTGTAAGAAGATTACAGTGTACGACTCGAGGAATTTGTGTAAAATAACAAATTCTTAGTCACTTTTGACTAAACAGATAAAAATATCAACCGCTGCATTTTATTGACGCGAATGGTTAATTAATTAATTAATTTATTTATTTATTTAAGTTACACGGGATCGAGCCCAGTTTACAGTATATTGGTCGAATCAAACATTGGTGGATTAGGTATAATAGGAATAAATAATAATAACCATGGGGAGTTCAAAAATTAGTGAGAGTTGCAGTGTCAGCGGGAGTACGGTTCGGTCAGCCGACAGGAACGCACGTCCGGTGAGTCGCTCTGTAATCTGTTACGATTTTATGTGGTACACAGTGGCTGGTTGATTCTAAAAGTTCTTGTGCCGGTTCCCGAATGTTTGGTCAACACGTATCGCGTGCATTTGGCTCTTGTAAGTTGAATACGGGCTCATAAGTGGCATTTTATTGCGAAAATAACTCGGTTGTATTCAAGTCGGGAAAGAGGACGCAGTACGACCTATCGGCCTGTAAATATCAGCTGATTAATCCGCCCCGCGTGGCCCTCAACGTATCAGAAGAGCCGACTTGAGCCCCACTCCTCTTGCCTTTCATCGGAGTGCCCCCGCTTCGTATCGTGAAGAACCCCCGCCCCGTCCCCAGCGCTCGCGCAGTGAACGACGCGCTGATAAGCGGCATTGTATTCGTACCACTTAGTTTTTACGATTGGTCACAGATTCCACCTGTGTGGCCTTACTGAGAAACAGGCGCTCTTCCACTTCTTGTGGTTGTGGCAAGGACGAATTTTTAATGCAGCAAGGCTTAGATAAATTTCTGCAAAGATCAAATAGTCTGCCTTCTTCCCCGAAAAACGAAACTATCGCGCCCTCAAAACGCCCCCGTGGTTCGCCAGGAGAGCCAAATAAAGGAAAGAGAGCCAATATGGGCTCGTCAGGGGATAGTCAGCTGCTAGCCTCGATTGAACGGATAATGGACGAAAAGCTGGGGAAACTCCCCACTAAAGTCGATTTTGACCTGCTCCGTGATGATATCCATACGTTGCAGCTGAACAGTGCGAACCTCCGCGAGGAAATAAAATCATTGAAGGATGCTGGGATTGAACGTATCGACTTCCTCGAATCACAGATGAGACGTAATAACCTGATTCTAAGGGGCTTGAATTATAGCCGTGAGGATGATCTGTATGAGGTCGTATTAAAATTCTTGAAGGACGTGCTTCAAGTCCCTGATCCCCGAATAACGTCGGTGCAAATGGTGGGCCCCCGCTCGGCGTCTGGCGGTCTTCTCCCAGTAACCTTCGCGAGCTCCCGAGATAAATGGGATGCCATTAATAAATCTACACGGTTGAATGGCACTGGATATGGTGTGTCCCAGGACCTATCCCCGCAGGCCCGTCGGCGAAAAGGAAAGCTCTTACGTATCAGAGCTGAACTGCGGAAACAGAGACAAGATATTGTTTGTAGGGTGCGATCGGAAAAGCTTATGGTCGGTGCTGATGTTTATGAGTGGGACGATGCTACGGGTCTTGTCACCAGGAGAGGCGGAACTGTTCGTCCCGTGAAGGAGCTTCAGGGAGTGGACTTTTCGGATCTCATCGCGGACTTGCTTGCCGAGGGAAGGGCTCCGCGAGCCACCCTCTCCTGAGAAAACGAAGTCAGCCGGAGGCAGAAACCACACACAACCGAAGAATCATTACTTTTGGAGAATATGAAAATATTAACATACAATATTGCAGGACTCAACAGCAAAAGAAATAATAGCTTATTTTTTGATTTTGTAAGAAGCTTTCATGTATTTATTTTGATAGAGACTCATGTATTAGAAGAAAACGTTGCAAAATTTGGAACATGTTTTTCTGACTTTGACCTAGAATGGGTGGGTGCTAGAAAACAAGCTGTGTATGGTAGGGCAAGTGGTGGAATTCTGCTAGGAATTAAAAAAGGGCTAAATAATGTTAGATTTAAGAAGGTGTCAAATCGTGTTTCAGTTCAGTAAACAAATTTCGAGAAGAATATCTGCATATTGCCAGTTTATTTGAACTGTAATGATTGGGACAAAGATTATGATGATTTATCGGGGTTCCTATCCTCGCATGAAGACATTATGTTTATTTTGGCTGGAGATTTTAACGCAAGGGTGGCAGAGGAGCAGAACCTAAAGGAGTTGACTTTTGGAGAGCTAGTGAATTTTACCCGGTACGAAGCTCTATGGATAAGGTCCTCAGTAAACAGGGTAGGAAATTGTTGGAAATGCTAGCGGATCGTGGGTTTGTTATGCTCAATGGACGCTCAAGGAAGGAACCAAAGGGAAATTACACATATATATCCCGCCAGGGCTCCTCAGTGCTGGATTTGGTGTGCGTTCCTCTGGAGGTGTTAAGCTGCGTAGAAGACTTTTGGGTGGAAGTTGAAATATTTTCGGATAACCAGCCTATAGTTATGATGATGCCTTACATCAAGGCAGAACCTCTTTCTTCGCTTCCCCCTCGTCTCAAATGGACACCAAGCCAAAAAGATAAATTCAACAGAAATCTCAAAGCAATGCTACCAAGTGCGATTAATAGCTGCGTCCCCCCGAACCTCGCATCCCAAGGAACCGTCGATGTTATCAGAACATGTGCGCCGCACAGCCCGAAAGCCATCATCCGGAGAAGGTGCCTGTGGTTTGACTGGGATTGTGTCCAGGCGAGAGCCAAATCTATGAAACTGCTGAATCTGTATCGGAAAACTGACTCAACGCAGGTGAAGAATAAGTATCTGGTGGCAAACACAGAATACAAACACCTCACTATAAGAAAGAAACAGGAATATTTTCAAAGTATGGATGCAAAATTCAGAATGGTCAAAGATGGTAAGGGGTTTTGGGAGCTAGCTAGATCCTTCAGGAAGACAAGATCAACCCCGCGCGCGCATATCTCGTCGTCTGATTGGGTGGCGCACTTCGCCTCCCTCTTTAACCCTTCGAGGGTGGGGCCGGTGCACTGAGTGCGCCAGTGACTGAATTTTCACTGGAAGATCAAGAGTTATAGTTCCAGGAATCTCTCCTACCCTCTACCCTCCTATTTACACGTCACGTACACATTTCAATCATCGGAATTGTTCAGTTCCTCCCAGACCTTGCTCCAGATCGCTTTTCTCGATTTTTTCCGTGTTGGTGCATCGAGTGCGCCGCCCCACCAACGATGTCCCAATCCAAAAAAACCATACCTCCTTCCGAATTTGCGCGAGTTTTGCAAGAGTTGTCAGAGGAAGACGAAGGATCGGGTCAAGAAGAAGCTTCGGATGTTGATGAGGAAGAAGTTGTTGGGCAAGAGGACGTAGATACAGAATCGACAAAAGCAGCAAGGCCTCCCAGTGCATGCTAAAGCCATCATCCGAAGGTTGCTGCTTCCTTCTTCAGTAGAGATGAATAAATCAGTCAGAAGTGAGGGACCACCCACGAAGAAGCGAGGTCGTTGTTCCACATGTGGAAGAGCAAAGAACATCAATACAACCATTGTTTGTTCTCAGTGCTACAATTTCACCTGCTAGGCTCACCTGGCAGAAAGTGCACCACTGTGCCAAACGTGTGCGGCTTCTGATTCCGATGAAGAATGAGTTAGTGTGAAAAATGGGCATCGTCAAGGAGTTCATTGAAGTTATTTTGAATACCTACTTAACATTTACGAGTGCTAACTTGCTTATCAGTCAACTTTTTATATTATGTTCCTTTTTCTGGTCATTTAAAAAAAAAAAAAACCAACTTTTGGTATTGTCTGAATTCTATTCAATGATGCACATACATTGATTTGTTCGAAAACCTGGTAATAGAAGGTGAAACTGACGAAAAAAGTCTGGCGCACCGAGTGCGCCACCCCACCCGAATGAGGATGCAAGACCTCCCCATCCTCGAAGGGTTAATCCAGTGGAGCATCATGGAGCCATTCTTTATGCTGAACCTGATTCTCGTTCCTCAACCCTGGATGAGCCATTCACAGCGGCTGAATTGCAGCGCGTGATGGATAAAACGAAGAAGAACAAGGCGCCAGGAAAGGATGGGGTACCGTTTGAATTTTACAAGTTCGCTACATCGGAACTTCTGGAGTATATGCTGGGCTTCTTCAACTCAATCTACGAGACTGGTGAGGTACCTGATTCCTTTCGGGAATCTCTGATATTCCCGTTATTCAAGAAGGGTGATCCAGGTGATGCTGGCTGTTACAGGGGGCCTTTATCAACTGCATCGGAAAGTTATTCGCGTGCCTCTTGTCAAATCGCCTGACGGCCTTTGTCCAGGCAGAGGAGGCCTTGTCAGAGTTTCAGTCGGGCTTTCGCCAAGGGTACTCCACCATTGACTCCATATTCGCCCTGACTGGAATTGTGGAGCTCCAATTGAGGCGTCCCCGGAGTAAAGTTTACGCCTTTTTTGTGGATCTTAAGGCAGCGTTCGACACAGTCAACAGGTCCTTCCTATTCTACAAGCTCTACTGCTGTGGTATCTCGAGGAAGTTCGTGCACGCCATTGAACAACTCTACAGCGGGGTCTCAGCGGCCGTTTGGACCAAGGAAGGTATCTCTGAGCAGTTCGGGGTCGGGTCTGGAGTGAAGCAGGGCTGCCCACTAAGCCCCATTCTCTTTGCCCTTTTCATCGATGACTTGGTACGGGAGCTCGACTTTGGAATTCGGGTTGGTGGTGTGGACATTCGGGTGCTTATGTACGCTGACGATTTAGTGATGCTAGATACTGACCCAGCAACTTTACAGGCTAACATTAAAAAGCTGAGAAAGTACTGTGAGAGGTGGGGCCTCACATTGAATTTGGCAAAGTCAAAAATCCTGATCTTCCTGAATGGAGGCCGCCGTCGCAGATCTGAGAGATGGAAGTTCGGTAAGGAGGACATAGAAATTGTCAATAATTACGTCTACCTCGGAGTTACTTTGACGCCAAGGCTGTCATTCACACGGCACCTGAGGTCGAAGTCCAGCACTGCCAGGTTTGCCATGAACTATATGTGGGGTGCCCTTTTCTCCGACGCCAGCATTCATCTGCAATCAAAGCTCCATGTTTTCCAGGCAATAGTTCGTTCTATTTTATGCTACGCTTCTGAGTGCTGGGGGTTCCGTGAGTACTCTTCTGCAGACAGTGTCCTAATGGTCTGGCTGAAGCGATTATTCGGTTTGCTCACTAATGCTCCAAACTACATTATTCATTTGGAAACCGAGCTCGACACCATTCATACGTTCACCCTAGGATCCCACCTTAAATACATCACTAAGGTAATGAACATGCCGGACCATCGGTTGCCCAAGATCGTCGCAAGAGAGGTGGTTCGGAGGGGCGGAGGCGGAGGAATATGGGATCATGGCGATAAAGTACGGTGCGGAAAACTCCCTGCACTCATTCAATGGCGCGAGTTTCAGGAAAGAGGCTGGAGAGGTCCTGGACAGATTCCGTCGGGAGAAACAAGACCAGTGGTGGGCCCGGGCTCGTTCTTCGGAAAACTTCACCCTGTACAGGGAGCTGTGCCCTGGGGTTAAGTGTGCCAGCTTCAGTAGATGCGCAGGAGTGGAAATGAGGGTTGTCAAATGGATGTTCAGGATCCGTTGTGAGCTGGTCAATCTGAATCGTAAGCCATACGCTACAGACTCGTCAGAAGAGTGTCCTCTGTGCAGTCTTCATGCGAAGGAAGATCTTCATCATTTCCTGTGCATCTGCCCCACCCTCTCACAGATCCGCTTGGAGGTGTTCGGAACTTATGACCTCTCCAGAGATCATGCAATCAGGTTGTTAGACAGTGTTGATGAGTGGAGGAGGGTGGTCAGGTACTGCGAACTGGCGTGGCAATATCGGTTGCCCTTTCTCACATAGAGGTCCCAGGTTTGAAGCAAATAAAGCCCCCTCAACTCCGCCACCTATTCAAATTTCAAATTTAATTTTTTGCCCTTTTTTTATTTATTCTACACACACTGTATGATTAGAGAAATCATTATCATTTTGTTCTAATTTTAAATGTCCTCCAAATACTAAGGCCCGTACTTCCGGCTGACGGTTCATACCAAGCCGTATTGTTTATTTATTTTTTCCAAGGATTATTATGATTTATATATGTACTGCATTTAACTGGAATAAACTTCTTTTCCTCTTCTTCTTCTTCTTCAGTGTCAGCGAGGAGTAAGTAAGGCATCCAGCAGGCGTCTCTTGAGGATGAAGGGGGGAGGGTGATCAGATCCATATCTGCAGCAGCGAGCAGATGGTTGGCGGTGCGGGGTAGACGGCTGAGGGGGCGGTGCAGCATGTAATTGGTCGATGTGAAGGGGACCCAAAAGGGGTCGCGTGTGCGGGAGCATGGTCTTGGAACCCGGAGACCAATCTGGTCCAGGAGAGACGGCGCGTCAATAAGCCCAGAGAACAGACCGCTGAGGAAAACCATATCCACGATGGTGCGTCGGTCAGCAGAGCTGGGAAGCCGATACTGCGCACGGAGTGCGCCGTAGTCAATGCCGTCTCGAGTTATGCCTGACTTGAAGGTAAGGTAGCGGAGGAACGCCCTGTGCACCCGATCAATTAGGTCAATGTGGCAGCCATAAAACGGGCTCCAGACGACTGAGGCGTATTCGAGGCATGGCTCAACAATGGCACGATTCAATGTGATGAGAGATGGGATATGAGTGAATTCCCTAGTATTCCAATTGAGGAAACCCAGAGACCGCATAGCTCGAGAGTTGACCTGCAACACGTGCTCATTGAAAGTGAGCTGCGGATCCAGATATACCCCAAGATCATGGTTGAGTGACGGACGTGCAAGTTGAGATCCATTGATGCTGTAGTCATGGTATATAGGGGATAACGATCGATGAAAGGTGGATACCGTGCATTTGCTAGGGTTCAGGAAGAGGCCGACAGAGGAGCAGTTAGTGATGAAAGCGTCCAGGCGTGATAGGAGAGTGAGGCAATCAGTGATACATTGGATGCGAGAGAAGATCTTGAAATCGTCGGCATAAACGAGGACCTGCCCTTCCCCGAGGCTAGCGCAGACACGACCTATAGTGAATATAAAGAGGAGAGGGCCCAGGTGTGAGCCTTGAAGAACACCAAAGGTGGCCATAAAAGGCTCACAGACTGTGCCACCGACACGCACAGACGAAGTTCGGTCCTTGAGATAGCTTTGTATACATGAAAGCAGAGCACCAAAAAGGCCAACTGACTCCAATGCCTCCAAAATAGCATGGTGCGGGACTTGTCAAAAGCCTTGGAGAAGTCTGTCCCCACCACATCGATCTGGCAACCGTCCTCAATTGCAGCCAGAACAAACTCCTGAAAGAGGAGGAGGTTAGTGACCGTTGAGCGAACACGGACAATGCCATGCTGCAATGGGGAGACAGCGTGAGCAAGTAGCGGGGAGAGTAGATTGACCACCAACTTATGGGTAAAGTTCATCATCTGGATATTCCATGTTCTTCGAGAACTATTGACATGAGGCTCAATCATGAAGTATACAACCTGCAATGTGAAACTGTTGCTCAGATTTCTACAACCTCCCTAAACGTTGTCACAAGAGAAGCGGAAACAGCTAGGGATACAAACCTTCAAAAAATAAACATGGATATCCAAACAACGAACATAGACACTTCCTTCACGTTTCCCGATGGAGTGCTCTTTCGAGTAGACCTTGTGGTAATTCCAAAGTCGCTTCAACTGACTGTATAGCGAACGTATAGCCCCTCGGCGGTCGGCGCCAACTTGGACAAAAGGGCGAGAGACGTCACCTAACTAGAACGGGAACCACCAAGCGATGCTGACCCCCCTAGGATGCGGCAACAGGGATTCATCACGGCATGTTTTTGGAACATAAATAAACAACTGAACATGATGAATAACGACCTACACCGAGAACTACTTTCCTCTAGCTATACAGTCCTTGCACTAACAGAAACATGGCATGAATATAATAAATTTTCAAGACCTATGTGTCTAGAGGAATTTTCAATCACCAGCCATCCGAGAAAAGAGCACTGGCCACGCCAGTGGAGGAATAATTTTATTTTTGAAGAAGTGCCTGTCGAAAGTTTGCACCATGCTAGAGGTGTCACGTTATTGAATTTTTATAAAAGTTACCCTGCCCGTGGTTACCCTGGTTATAGGTAGGTACCATATATATCAGTCCAGCCCTCAACGATGAAGTATCCCTTGATATGCTGAGGGACTGCCTCATTAGCGTTAAGGAATCCACCCCTCAAAATGCTATGTGGCTGTTAGGAGGAGACCTGAATGCACGAATTGGAAGGCTTGGAAGTTGATGAGGACCTGATTGCGGGGGCATACTTGACAGCCCAACGCGTTTTGCTGGATTCTTAAGTGAATGGGAGGGGGCGACTATTGATTGACATTTGCCGAGAATTTGATCTAATGGTGCGCAAAGGTCGCTCCTCAATGGACAATCCAGGAAACTTTACATTCACTCGGGGCACAAGAAGGAGCGTAATCGACTTAATCTTTATAAACTCTATTGGACTGGAATACTTTGAAGATATGGAAGTAAAGGATTTCTCACACATACCGGATCACCTGCCATGCGCAATTGAAATGAATATCCCCTATCACGAGACAGAAAATGCGAGAATAAAACGACAAAAATGAAAAACACAAGAGCCATCTTCAAATCTTACGCGAGAACCCCTGAAAAAATTGATATCTTCACGGACGTCCTGAGCAAGTCATGTGGTCTTAGTGGCGACCTATGTGAGGAGGTGGATGAACTATACGAAAAAATTATTTTTGAAATCGAGAGGGTAGGCGAATCAACAGGCCTTATAAGTAGAAAGAAACCATTTCATCAAAAGCGTGCTGATCAACCCTGGTTCGATACTAGTTGTAGAATGCTGAGGTCTCAAGTGGCACAGAGCTATAGAAGAATGCGGAGAAGAGGCTACCAACCTGATCATCAATCTGAATATACCAACCTGAAGAGGATATATAAACACTCGATACGCCGTGCCAAAGAAGCCTACTCCAAGAAGATTACAGAAGCTATAAACAACGCCAGGAATTCGGCGGAGTTCTGGAAGGTTGTGAAATGGGCAAGGAAACCGCCACTCACACCCAACCCCGTCCCATTATCTACGTAGAAGACGTTTTTTCACGAGATCTATGGAGTGCGGAGGCCACGGGATATGCCGGGATGCTCTGATGCCAGTGACGAGCCTCGGGAAAATCCGATCACGACGGATGAAGTTAAATCAGGTCTCATGAAGCTTAAAGCCAAAAAAGCCCCTGGATTGGATGGCCTCCCTAACGAAGTACTCAAGGGCTTTCCAGACAATTACATCGAGGCGCTGGTAAAAATCTTCAATCTCTGCATAATCAAAGGGGAGGTTCCGAAGTCTTGGAGCACTATAATTTTGAAAATGCTATACAAGAAAGGAGACAAACTTTTAGAGTCTAGCTACCGAGGAATCGCGCTGATTGGCACCATCCCAAAGTTATTCACCTCTCTCTTGGCATCGCGACTGATGGAATGGGAGGAGACAAGGGGTATCCTACCTGAGTCTCAAGCAGGCTTTAGACCCGGAAGATCATGTACAGGCCAGGTCTTCACTCTTCACGTGATAGCCACAGTATATAGGATAAAGAAAAATCAGCCTGTGGTCGCGATTATGGTCGACCTTTCACGAGCGTTTGACTCTGTGAAACATCACCTCTTATCTTATGGGCCAAGCTGGACCGTATGGGAGTCGACTCAGGAATGATTCGTGTCTTGAAAGCGCTCTATGACAACGCACAGTTTAGACTTGGAGAAGAAGAGGAGGGTTCAATTGTGCAGGACATCACTGAGGGGGTGCTCCAGGGAGATCCGGCAAGTGCTCTACTATTCATTCTATTCCTTTATGACCTCGAGGAATTTTTAAAAAAGGCTGGGTGCACAGGGCTGAAGATCGGAGGAAGAAAGGAGGAAATGGAGGAAATCCTGTCCTTGAGCTTTGCTGATGATGTTGCCATCCTTGCAGAATTAATCCCTGATGCGCAAACAAAATTGAATGTGTTCCTGGAGTACTGCCCACTAAACGGTCTGAAACTGAATTCCTCAAAGTCGAAGGTCTTAGTGATCAATGGAACACGAAAAACAGCAAAATGGAGAAGGTTTGCTTGTGAAGGGAGAAGTCTCGACTTTGTGCCTCAATTCGAGTACCTGGGCGTTACTTTCTCCTCCACTGGAAATTTCAAGAAAAATATTGACGCCAGGATCTCAAAAGCCAAGTCAGCATCGGGTTGTCTGAGGGAGCTGCTTGTGAAGACGAGGGTGGTCTCGTGGGACTCGAGGACTGCCCTGTTCAACTCCATGGTCCGATCTGTGCTCCTCTATGCGGGCGAGGTGTGGGGCCTTTTGACGGGAGACAGCATTGAGCAGGTGCAGAGGCAGTTCTTAAAAAGTGTTCTGTCTCTTCCAAGAAGTACTCCCAATCACTTCTTGCGCGTGGAGACTGGGTTCTCCGCACTTCAAGTGGCGGCCTACGAGAGGGCAATAAACAATTGGGGAAAGATTGTCAAAATGCCAGACGACTGCCCAAAGTTTGTCTAACTGCCCTAACTGAGCTGCACACTCACCCCAGGAATGACCCACGCATAAATTGGTACTCAAAATTGCTTGAGGTACTCACCCGAACAGGGGCAGAGTCCAGTGTGTTTCTCACCCCAATGCAAGGAAGTGAGCCACAATTATAAGGAGAGCTCACCCCACGGGTTATGCTTCTCCCCCCCACTGCATGCAGTGATACAGTCTGAACAGACTGGAATGATTGTCCCTTCATTCAGCAGGGCTTGGATAGAGAGTAGTAAACTACTCCCCCCAAGTACCGACTTGCGGTAGTTCGTGCATTCTAGCTTGCACTACCACTTAAGCAGAGTGGTTCCCGAGTGTTGCATCTCAACTCCCAGAGCCGGTCTGTATTGGTACATCCTGCACGGATGTATGCAGCACAGGCCTACCCATTATAGGCACCTTCATAGGGTGAAGCCCTCAGGCTAGGGTGCGCCTCAACCACGACCCCCGCGAACGGTCCATTATTTCGGACCGTAGTTTCCTACCTCAATTGGGGAGGCTGGCCGGTGAGGCTTTGCCGAAGCATTGCCTCTGTGGCCAGGGGCTCCTCCCCACCCGCGGTACCAGTTTGGAAGGATACAGGTTTGTCAGTGCCCTGACGACCCTTACTTCCTTAAAGGGCTAACTGGCTGATAGCCCCGTGACAGAGGCTTTGTACCTGTCACTACCGTTTCATGAAATGCCAGAGGTTTCCCTCTTCTCCACAAGTGGTCCAGATACCTGTCCCATTCAGAGAGTAGCACCTCATAGGATGCGGTCCCTTATCCCGAACAGGGGCAGCAGGCTGCATGGAGATCGGTCCAGAGGAGGTGCATAAAGAAATACCGAACTACGTGGAATGTGTCCGAAACTACTTCGCGTCCCGCGACATTCAGCTTGTCTACGACGCAAGGTACAACGAGTACTTCCGACAGTTGGTAGATTTTACGGCCAGGCAAGCCTACATCGGATCACACGCCAACATCCACAACGAAAGAGTCCTATGCCAGTTGAGGCTGGCCTACAAAAAGCTTGTGACACTCCGCATCCGTGGGCACATCTACAAGCTCGACGCATCACAACCCTGCCAGATCTGTAACCGCCTGGAGAATGAAACCCTGACACACTTCTTCTTTGATTGTCGTACTCCAGCGGCCTACCGAGGTTTCTACTTGTCCTCACACTTGATGCAGCCTAAGACCAACATAAGCAGCCTACTGGATACCCTAGGTGACAAGAAGAAAGCAGTTGATATCTTCAATTTTTGTTATAAGAGCCTCATGCTTAGAGCATTCTGCTTGAATGAATAGTGGATCCGATCCCAATCAAAGTCACTGTGCTGCAACTAGTGAGAGATCCGTTAAGGCTGACTCTATTATTGGAATGAAATTACTCTTATGTCCCCCTTATATATATCTCCTCTGCATTGTCGTCATACCTTTATTTTTTATCTTTTCTTCGTTTTAACATTTGATTTTATTATCAACGGCCCGAGTTCTGGAGCCGATATTCCTCTCCGTTATGAACTGTATTCTATGGTCGTACTTCTGCTTTATCTCTTGCTCTAATATCGCACATTCTTACAAGTGCCCTGTACATAATATTCTTGATTTCTTCATTAATATAATATTTTGACAAGTGCGTAATATTCGTATTCCCTCGTTATAACAAAGGTGTACTCAGTAAGTTATGAGATTATATTATAAATTGAGGGAGTTATGGCCGTTTTTGTGAGGTCAGGTCAAAAACAGAAATAAAATTCAAATTCGTGAATAACTCGTAAACGAAGCCTCTGAAAAGGAACGTCCTGGAGACAACTTTTGTTGATGTTAACCGTAACATCAACATCCTGTATACCACTTGAGATTTATGTCCAATGAAGGATGCTCTTCCTTCCACCCCATCAAAAAATTGTTGCGAAATATTCCAAAATGGTGGAGTTTTCTCGAGTGGGAAAGCGTATAATTGAGCTTTCCGGGACACTAATTAAAAAAGGGAGGACAAATACTTTTCCTCTGCCATTAGCCTAGAAGAAGGAAAATAATAATATTTTGTTCATATGATCATTCATTATTCTTATTATTATTAAATGTATTATCAAATAAGAAGAAACAGGAGGTCAACCCAACACAACTGATTATTTAATTACTTGGAATTCTACTCTGTGAAATCCTATCATTCTGAAAATAAGTAGAAGGAAAAGAATTGGTCATTGCAACGTAGCAGTCGACGTTCTTCAGGGCTTGTTTCCTCATTAGGACTTAATTAAATCCCCATTCCGCATCTAAGTACCAAATATTCATCGGATTGGAAAATGTGCACAATTTATGAGTGGGGACGAGATTAAAACAGGCGACAGCTTCTTGAAAGCCGATACGACACGAATGTTTTTGAGATTGTTAGTAGCCGTAGGCAAGTGTCGGGTTTGTTACTCGTATTCTCTCGATTAAATTAATTGAACGGAGAATTGAAAATGTATCAAGTGATGCGATTCCTCGGTGTTTTGAGCATTGGAGCGGCCCACATTGCGTTCAAGAAATTCGGAATGTGACACGTCATTCAATTTGATTGAAAAAAAAAAAAATAATAATAATAATAATAATAAACACAAAAAATACCTCTTTTTTAGATTAAAAAAAGGGGGGGGACCATAATAATGCAGAGTTGGGTAAGATCTTCTCACGGTTCTGCCCTTCAGAGGCAATGGTAGATTCTAAAATAGTGCCTTTAACCCTGGTTAAAAATCTGTTCTGTTCGTAAAAACGTACGCAAGTACGCACGTACAGAGGAGAGCCAACCAGAATCGACCACTCAGTGGGCGTTAGGTACTAAGTACGTTAGTAGGTGGCAAACATTTACGGGAAATTCATTTTTCTGATTTTCCACGCGTAGGTCGATCCCTAAAAAGTACAATTTGTTTTTGGAATGTTCGGCTTTTTCGCACAGCTGCTGAAAACAGAGTAGGTTGGTATTGACTTTTCCAAAATTCTAAACGTGAATTTGTAGATACCAAAGCTACGGTGAGAATTAAATATTCCATGGTGTCACGTATTGAAAGTCTCCATTTGTGAATTTTTTTTTTTTTAATGCACAAGGACCTGTTGAAACCGTAGGTACCCTGGATCAGTAATAATCAATTTATTATGGAATTAAAAGTTGTCCACAATGGGCAATAATGGGCAATGGGCATATGGGTGATATGTTACGCAAGGTAAACGCATTAATTATTTGTCTTCCGGCTCAGAGGTTGCGGTCTGAACTATGTATGGGTCTCTAATCTGGACTCTCGGACAAGGTCGTGGAACTATCAACGAGGCCACGGTACGCAGGGCTGCACAAAACATCAAAATTCCTCTGAAACCCCTAGGTGAAAAAATCGCCTCTAGTATCTTTTGAGTGGATGTTTATCAGTTTTCTACGGAAGCCTACGAAAAACATGAGTACGCTGTTCGCCATAGGCGTACGGGATTACGGGATATGGGCTAGTGGTGGTTATACGAATATCATGTGAACAGCGACGAAAGACGCGAGCTCCAAACCTTAAAACAATGTATCGGAAAGCATGAGAAATAGTTCGTTAAAATCAAATTGTGAGAGTATCGTTTTTGTGTGGTATCGAGGGAGCAGGGACAACGTGTGAGGGTTGCCAGCCGAATAAGGTTCACGACTTTACTATGAAAGACAATAATATTTTTGAAAAGGCCAAAATGAAAACTTGAATTAAATAACTAAATATAGATGTGATTAAAAAAAATTGAAATAAAATGAAAAATTGGCTGACTGATTTTCGGCTCAATGTCTCTCCATCAATGGTGACTGATCGTGAATCGGTGGATATCGACGTGAGATTAATAGGTTCATATTATGGTTTCGACAAGTACCACTAGGCCTCACTGAAGGAAAATAATAATCTGTGAGCATGATGATTACACTCAGCTGAGAGAATCTGAGAAGTACAATCACTTACTGAGGAGTGGTGAATGTAGCGTAGAGCAGGCCCCTCTCAGGCAGGTATGTCATACCTTGTATGTTGTCGAAATAAAAGGGGTACTCTCCGGGCAGAGAGCAGTTCAGGCGAGCTTTGACAAACGTTGTCCAATTGTCCCTCAACATTACATTACCGCCGTTGTCGTTTTTACATACTCTTGCAATTCTCGAGTAAATCACCTGAGGGTTGAAATAGAGAAAAGGTGTCAGGAGTACGGGATGGCTCGAGAGGCTCGCGATAGACATTGTACATTTTTACTCTTTTGGTTGGTTATTCCTTGAATAATCAACAGATGTTTTCATGTAAAAAATCAATCACTCCGATTTGGCTCAAAAAATGTTTCTGGGCGTTTCAAGGTGTCTAGATCAAAATTAGCAAATCTCCGTCCGCCGTCCACGCCGATTTTGGTAGTAGAAACTTATCTAAAAACGCTGCAAATTCTTACACAGGGGTTGGTTATTCCTCGGACCAGGCGCATGGAGACTCATTTCTTCAACATGGGGGAAATGGGGAAACAGTGGGTGCGGCGGGTCCCAGACCTATTCCAATCGATTCAGGATCCAGAATTTAGTAGAAAATGATACCCCACACGCCCAGGTACCGGAAATCTCGAAAACGCATATTCAAAATGGGTAATATATACCCAATTTGACCCATAACTTCTTCCAGAGGATGCCAATCGTTCCGGGACCCACTTCATTGAAATTAGCGTCCAAGATTTAGCGGAAAATGATACCCCACACGCCTAGGTTCCAGAAATCTCAAAAACACATATTCAAAATGGGTAATATATACCCAATTTGACCCATAACTTCTTCCAGAGGGTGCCGATCGTTTTGGGACCCATTTCATTGGATTCAGCGTCCAAGATTTAGTGGAAAATGATACCCCACACGCCTAGGTTACAGAAATCTCAAAAACGCATATTCAAAATGGGTACTACATACCCAATTTGATCCATAACTTCTTCCTGTGGGTGCCGATCATTCTGGGACCCATTTCATTGGATTCAGCGTCCAAAATTTAGTGGAAAATGATACCCCACTCGCCTAAATCGCCCAAAATCTCGAAAATCCATTTTTCAAAAAACACATTTTGACCCCCACCCCGCCCAAATTTGGTCCGATCGGGCTGAAAAGCTTGGAGGACCGTCCTAGGCCGGGAACAGACCCCTGACCCAAATTTCAGATTTTTAGAAAATTTTCTACTACCAAAAACGGCGTGGACGGCGGACGGCGTACGGCGGGCGGACATTGACCTTTTTTGATCAGGACATCATGAAACGTCCAGAAAAAAATTATGAGCCGAATCGGAGAGGTTGACCATTTGCATGAAAACATAGGTTGATTATTCAAGGAATAACCAACCAAAACGCTGCAAATTCTTACACACGGGTTGGTTATTCCTCGAACCAGGCGCATGGAGACTAATTTAAACCTCGGACCAGGCGCATGGAGATTAATTTCTCATACATGGGGAAAACAGTGGGTGTGGCGGGTCCCGGACCCATTTCAATCGATTCAGGGTCCAAAATTTAGAGGAAAATAATACTACACACGCCTAGGTACCAGAGATCTCCAAAACAGACATTCAAAATGGGTGGACCCATTTTGGCTCGTAACCTCATCCAGAGGGCGCAAACCGTTTCGGGATTCATTTAATTGTATTCAGCGTTCAACATTTAGTGGAAAATGATACCCCCACACGCCAATGTACCAGAAATCTGGAAAACATAATCAAAATGGTAAATAGGCACCCATTTTGGTCCATAGCCTCATTCAGAAAGCACCAATTGTTCCGAGACCCGTTTCATTGGATTCAGCGTCCAAAATTTAGTGGAAAATCATAACCCACACGCCTAGGTAACAGAAATCTCGAGACCACATTCAAAATGGGTAATAGATGGCCATTTTGACCCATAACCTCTTTCAGGGGGTGCGAATTGTTCTGGGACCCTTTTCATTGGATTCAGCGTACAGACTTTAGTGGAAAATGATACCCCACACACCTTGATTGCAAAAAATCTCAAAAACCCATTTTTCCAAATACACATTTTGACCCCTATCCCACCCGAATTTGGTCCGATCGGGTTGAAAAGTTTTGAGGAACAACAAGAGACATGAACCAAAAATGAACCAAAACTGAAATTTTGGTCAGGAACCCGTTTCTGGCTCAGTTGGACCTCATAACTTTTCAGCCTAATCGGACCAAATTTGGAAGGAGGGGGTAGGGGTCAAAATAACTGTTGTCTATTTATGTCAAAAGTAGGTATTCGAAATTCGGATTTCTGGGATCTAGGCGTGTGGGGTACCATTTCTCACTAAATGTTGGACGATGAATCGATTAAAATTAGTCTCCATGCGTCTTGTTTGAGGAATAATCAACCCCTGTGATTTTATATCAACTCAACCCGATTATGACCCGTACGCCGATTCTCCGTGTATTTTTCTTCAGTTTGTAATTTTGGTACGATGTTTGTTAGCAAACTTTAGTTCCTATTGACGCTGTGGTTAGTGGTATCGTTTACAATGGTTTATTTTACAACGTATTCTGATTCCAGAAAAAAATCAAATTATCTTTGAATTTCGGCGAATGAAAAAGTGGTGTGTGTGTCCTTTGGTTGGTATTCCTTGAATAATCAACCTATGTTTTCATGCAAAAAGTCAATCTCTCCGATCCCCAAAAAAAAATTTCTGGGCGTTTCAAGGTGTCTAGATAAAAATAGTCAAATGTCCGTCCGCCATCCACGCCGACGGGTCCCAGGACGATTGGCGCCCACCGGAAGAGTTTTTCGGTCAGAATGGGTATCTATCTACCCATTTCGAGAATAGGTTTTCGAGATTTCCCACATTTTCTACTAAATGTTGGGCGCTGAAGACAATGAGACGAGTCTTGGAACGATTGGCCGGTATGGACGCTGAATCGATTTAAATTGGTCTGCATGCGCCTGGTCCGAGGAATAACAAACCCCTGTGAAAGAATTTGGAGCGTGAAAGATGGAGATTTGAGCTCCTATTCCAGCTGTTCTTCTTTCGTTACCTCAGAAAAGATGTTTCTGTGATTTTCGTAAAAAGAAAGAGTTCCGCTTCCGTTTTGAACGAAATGTATCTGACTTCCTTTTATTTGATGTGCTTCGGTGTTACGAAAAGGCCGAATATCCGACTTTTTTTTGGAATGTACGTCTTTTTTTTTTTGTGGTATTAAGCAATATGTATAGGGATATAAGATATATATATATATAGGGATAAGGATATAATGGATGGTGATCTAGAGTAGATGTTCCCCATACATATTATTAGTTTTCCTGTGTTCTTTTTACGCCCTAAATTACGAGTCCGGAGGAAGAAATTACATGAATATTTCAAGACCTCGGCTTGTAATAAAATGGTCAAAAAACACCTCTATACGATTATATTTTACCACGGTCACAGTATTCTGCAGTTTGGGTTAATGTTTTGTATGTTAATAATATACGTTCATTGCTCACACCAATATAACAGTTTTCTAACCTTCCCGCAATTGATGAATTCGACGGCGGCCTCGCGGAACACGAAAAAGACGTGTTCCTCGGTTTCGAATGACCCGACGAATTGCGGATCATTTAGCCAATTGGGGTTGTACTGGTTCGTTCTGACGGACGACGTTCCCGAATCGCCAATAAAATCGTGTGGTCGAACGATGGCGATGTCGGCGCCGGAGAAGTCGAGCGGCGTTCCGGCGAACAACTGGTTGGTTTTTATGCTCAGGAGTGACGTGACGTTGGAGTGAGGGCTGTAAGGACATTTGGCGACCCCGCGGACCCAGTCCGTGACTCTACTCACGTCTTCCATCTGAAAGATTGCAAGGACAAATATTTATTTAAAAAAAAAAAAAAAAAAAAAAAAAAAAAAAAAAAAAAAAAATCCGTAATCATAGCAGGAGTCGAACACTCCGATTGGCCCCAAAATTTGACAGTTTATAATTCACAGTGTCTGCATCCAAAACGCAGCAAATTCTTTTACAGGGGTTGGATGTTCCCCGGACCAGGAGGATGGAGAAAATTGTGGAAAACCATGAGTGTACAGTGTCCCGGCTCATTCCAATCCTGGATCGTCGAAAATCCATCTTTCAAAAATCATTATTTTTTGTTTTTGTTTTCCACTAAATTTTTCACGCTGAATCGAATGGATTGAGTCTTGATGCTCCTGGTCCGAGAAAATTAACAACCCCTGTGATTTTTTTTTTAGTGCTCGACAAAAGCCGTTTTGCCTGGGTATTGTTGGTTATTCCTTGAGTTGACATGTTTGTGTTCTTCGCAAAATCGATTTTCGAGTTTTTTCGCGATCTGGGCGTATGGGGTATTATTTATGGGATGGGTCCCCGAACAATTGGCATTCACTGGAAGAGGTTATAGGTCAAAAAGGGTATCTATCTACCAAAAGCAGGTATTCGGATTTCTGGGACCTAGGCGTGTAGGGTATCATTCTCCACTAATATATATGATTGACGCTGAATCGATTTGAATGAGTCCGGGACACTCCACACTCACTGTTTTCCCCATTTTTGTCATGCTCCTAATCCAATGAATATCCAACCCCTGTGAACGAATTTGACGAATACAATAATTCGGCATCCCATCCACACTGAAATGCCTTTCTCTTACATCATCAGAGATGTACGACGTAGTCAAACTTTCTACTATCTTTCAGCAAGTCAGTGTAGTAAACTTTAATTTCTTCTTTTTTTTATGGCAGTCTTTGTCAAATACAGAGAGACATGAGTCAGAAATGCAAATATATTTAACTTCGTGACCGACACGTTGCACAAAGAGTGCCTGATAAAACGGCAATCGAAACGACATGAGATCTTGACGACTAAATGATTGCAGTTGTCTTGAGGGAAGTCCATTCACAATAAAAGCTATCAGAAACCAGAACCACAATCGTGGTTCCTCCTGTTACTCTTCGGCTCGAGGGCTCTGTGGCAGCTCGGGCCATATTCCAACGGTCATCCGGCCTCACCGCTAATCAACACATATTTGAATCTAAACTTAATAAAAAAAAACTGACCTCTCTCCATGAGCAAGTGGGCGAGAAAGCTCCAGTACCGCAGGCGAACAATTTTTTTCCGTTTGTGAGGAGGACTTGAATGTAATTGTGACAATCTTCCTCCGTTTGACCTTTATCCGTGCATGATTTTACTTTGTCCACCAATGCGTGCCACATAGCCCGTTCTAATTTGTCCAGGTCCAGGCTCAGCCGGAATAAATTGTCCCTGGGAACAGAAATATCAGCAGAAACAATTACCATTGTGTACAACGTATTGAACGAAGATGAGACCTGTGAATTAGAATGTTGACCACCAAGGTTGACCTTTTTTCAACGAAAAGAAGCAACCAAAATGTTATTAATTTTTTTTAGTAAACGTGAACAGAATTGAATCACTGTTGATCCACCAACAGCCTAACATATCTACCGAGTAACATCCCCAAAAATTGCACAATTTGGTTTGCAGCCCCTTCACATCAAACAGGACATTTCCCGCTCAATATTGTAGCTGCCCCTTTCGCTAATACGGCTCTTTACCATAACAATCTCAAGTATTTGTCGATTGATTCACGGTGTTATACTGATTACTATACTGGACTGTCGACACAAATTCCCCATAACACATTCGACATCTTTTAGGAATGAATTGGTGTACGAACCTCGCGCCAACGATTAGTTGGTTTCTGGAAACGTCGAAAAGTATGACAGTAAAGTTGGTAACTCCTGCTTCGGAGAAACTGGCACCGTTCATCATCAAATCTGTGGAATCGGAAGGGAAATACGTTTACTATGAGTGATCATATTGTACCGCCATGGCAAAATATATCTTGAATTTACTCAAAAATCTTAGAACTATACAATGTTTGGTAAATAACACATGTGAGTTGAAGACTCAGGTGCCTATTCAATACAGTGCAATACTGCGTTAGGAGCTAACATATCGGAGGAGACTGTATGATGGTTTTAGTTGAAAGAGTTAGCTCTAGAAGAAATGATAAAGAAAATACATTTCTCGAGAGCTCAATTAAGGAGGTCGATGTCTGTTTTGAACCCCATCCCGTACTAACCATCCCTCATACATTTTTGGCCTAATCTTCGTACACTGAGGAAGGATATGAGTAGAGCTAAAAACTCCATCATTACCATAGTTGCACAGGTTATGGGCGAGTTAAGTTTGTTGAGCTATCGCTGCTCGTACAGCTGAATATCGTGTCACCCAAGTAAAGAGTACATACACCTACGTTATGAATTGTCAGAACCGTGCGTTTACTCTGACTAAAACACGCTTTCATTGAAAATGTCGAGGGGAAATCCCCCTTACTCATCGCAGTTGAAGGGGGGCTCTGGCAAAAAGGTGAGCAGGAATTGCAGACAGATTAAAGTAGAAGAGACGAAACCAAGTACCTTCGTGAGATATGACTTCCAGGCCACCAACATCAGACAAAGCGAACCTCATCAAGAGAAGCAAAGTTGCGACTGCTGATAACATCCCTGCAAAATAATAATAATAAAATATAAATAAATAAATGCGATGAATAAATAAACTGCGACCTATTTTAAATAAAAACCCTAACCACCATATATGAATAAATGGAAGGTCAACCCAACACAACTGAAAAATAAATAAATAATAATGAAGTAAAATGAAAAATGACAAACTATAAAGAAAGATCAGTCAATGAGGAATTATGTTGGTAGGAGTAAGAATATTAAGGGAGGTAACTCGAAAATATACGATGGAGTCACGCAAGGTGAGTCAAGTCAAAATGAAACCACCGAAATACGAATTCATTCGACGCTCGAGTTGCCAGTTGTGAATTGGTGTTGAAGTTGTGATGAGCGTTTGAGATGGAGTAAAACATCATAGGCGGGTCGGGAACTGACAATCTCATAAATCATATAAATAATATGTTATCCACTTGAGACTAAAGGAGTCTATGATTTACGGATTGAACTCGATGTATACAAAAACTCAATAATACGGAAACTAGCTGATCAGAATGGATTGGAAAGATTCAACTATCGGTCGTGGACACTGGTCCGCTTACTTCATAGAACTAGGTTTTTCTTCTTCTCAAAAACCTAGCTTGCCAGCTTTCTCAAGTTCATCTGAGATGTTGCCTGCCGGAGCCCGCTTCTTTTCGAAACTCTACCCTACTCTCCAAAAGTCCTGTAGAAAGTTATTAAGTCGTATTCTTAGTCTCAGTCATAGATATAATATGTAGGTAGCAAATCAAACCCCTTGACTTTTGTCCAGAAGGTACCTATTTCGTTCTGAGGGGATGGAAACCGACGGAGTGTTACATAATGAATGAAATTCGCGTCCGATCAGTCTTTAGATGCCATTGCGCCTCAAGTCCTTTGAAGAGGGTTGAAAAAAAAGGAACTATGTTACTGTTGGGATAACCATTTCACTCGTCCTACGCATTTCAGAACTCTTGCACTGCATTGTCTCAGTCACAGAAAACCCGAATGATATGAAGGTTAGCTTTTTTTCGGCTCGGAGGATGCGCATCAGGAAGACCACACTCGTTGATAAACTCGGTATGAATGCTCTTCCAGATCGCCCAGGCCGGAAATATCTTCCATTCTGAGGAGCCAGCCTTTCGCAACAAATTGAGTCAAAAGCCTTTACCTTGAGTGATTGGTCGATTTCTATAGACGCAAAGTTGATTCATCGTCCATGGGGTCAAGTAGATGAGAACGGTCGGTCAAGTGTGCGACTTGAAGAGACACGGTGTCCCCATAAGAGTCTGCAGTGTCCGGTCAAGCATTAAAAAAAGCTTCCCAGTTAAGAGGAAAGATTCCTCGAGAGGTGGTTCTGGGCAGGCTCTGAGCTCTGAATGCCTTATAAAGGGGTTAGCGGGATACGAGCTTCTGCTCAACTGGTCTACATGAACTTGAAGCCTCCTGACATGTCAACATGTCATGGAACTTCCTACGAGCCATCTAATCGGAGAAGCAATATGTAGGTTCATGATTGAAGATTTGTCAAGCGAGGGCAGCCTAGCTTTTTATTTAGCAACGGGAAATGGATCCCTCACACACAGTGAAGGAATACTGAGGATACTACGACAGTGTCACAGAGTCATTTTGGGGGACGTCCAAAAACATATACCGATAAAAATCCATAATTCGGAACAATCAGTCCCTGAGTTCGTTGAATGACCCAGGTGTGAGGAACAGGAATGGGAAACTATGAATATACTCCGGATGTAATACCGGCAGTAACTAATGACAGATACATTTTTCATCTTTATTGTCCAAGTTACACCGCTATAGTTTGACAACTCCACCGTCGCGACTCAAGTAAAGGCTTCCGTTCGCTCTTCCACACCACACCGATTCTCCGAGTCAGCCAACAGAACTCCACGCCAGCGGGACTTTCTTCAGCAGCCTAGGTCGGAGCTCAGTACCAGGGAAGAAAGTGGAGAGTCTGACCTCACTATCAACCACGACAATCTGCCAACCAAGCCTGGTCACTCACCGAAGTCACTGAAGCTGACAATGAAGGAACAGTTGAAATTTGCATCTTCACGACTGGAAAACATAAAAGTGTTTGGCGGGGAGGTTCCTTATTAAAAGGCAAGACTAAGACAATAAGAAGCCAAAGAAAATCGAGTTGTGCCAGGTGCGATAACGAACAGATGGGAGATGGTAATAGGAATTGTAATACAAGTAAGCAAAGTTATATTGCAATAGTACGCTTCAATCTCAAAAAATATTATCAAGTCAATTAGCTTCGTCCGGGTCCTAGTTGTGCCCAACTCATTGTCAGCCCCATTACCCCAAGGAGGAGAATGGGTGAAAACGCCTCCATGAGATTTTGGGGGTCTTGGGATATCATCTAGCAGTGAATTTCGGAACCTGAATTCATTGAGATAAATTCTGAGCAGCAAACGGAAGAGGGGTATGGAGGGAAAATTGGTATGTCGAATATGGGGTTTCCAGATATTTGAGGACTCAGGCGAGTAGGGTATTGTTTTTCCACATCATTTTGATTGGTGAATCGATTTAGATGGGTCCTTGAAAGATTGCCGTAAACAGAGGTATGGGTGAAAGTGTACAATTTCCCACCGTAAACAGATTCCTCCGAACAGAATCACTTCTACAATACGAATTTACGAAATATTCCTGGACCTTTGGGGAATCTGTTCACCTCAACCAGGCCACATGGATTTTGGAGGAGTCACCCCAACGAAATTCCGTCGTATTTGAACACGTAAGGGCACGTGGGGTCCAATACGTGACCGGGCCGGAATCCCACCGATTTATGCAGCAGTTTCCGTTGTTTGCACGACAATTGTTCTGGTGGAAGAGGGGTTTGCCTTTTCGGGAACGTATTTGTGATTTCTCAATAAAGGGCTAAAAATTGCCCCTGTATCAAACGAATCTTCAGGATATGTAGCATTCCACAACCATCACCGCCCAATGAATGGTTGAGTGTTCGGCAAGGCCATCAGCATTTCAGAAATGCGTAAAAGCGGCGATGTTCATCACTGCACTACCAAGGCAATGATATAAAAAAATACATGTAAAACAATAGACTAATGAATTCAAGAAACTATAAATAATACACATTAAATGGTTTCCCATGAAGTCGTTAGGCATTACACATTGAGTCGTTTTCAACCACAAAGTATCGTGATAGAGATTCGCGTTTCCTCTTAGTAAGTTCACTGTGAACCCTGAAACCACCTACAATTTCGTATTTCTCAATCAATTCAAGAAGTGGAAGAATCATTCCGGCTCCATCTTCCGAGTTTCGACAAAAACTAGCATTTCATGCCATATGGCGCTCTCCAATGCGCGTGGGCCGCGAGGAGCAAACTCACAAATACATTCGCTCGGATACACTTTTTTCTCCTTTCTCTTCGTGTCTCTTCGAGCTTCAACTAATTAATGAGATTTTGCAACAGGAAAAAAAATCTGCAAATTCTTACACACGGGTTGGTTATTCCTCGAATGGGGGAAACAGTGGGTGTGGCGGGTCCCAGACCCATTCCAATCGATTCAGGGTTCAAAATTTAGTGGAAAATGATACCCCACACGCCTAGGTACCAGAAATCCCGAAAACACATATTCAAAATGGGTAATATATACCCAATTTGACCCATAACTTCTTCCAGTGGGTGCCAATCGTTCTTGGACCCATTTTATTGGATTCAGCGTCCAAACTTTAGTGGAAAACTATACCCCACACGCCTAGGTAGCAGAAACCCCCAAAACACATATTCAAAATGGGTAATAAATACCCAATTTGACCCATAACTTCTTCCAGTGGGTGCCAATCGTTCTTGGACCCATTTTATTGGATTCAGCGTCCAAACTTTAGTGGAAAATCATACCCCACACGCCTAGGTAGCAGAAACCCCGAAAACACATATTCAAAATGGGTAATATATACCCAATTTTGCTCCATGCTCCTGGTCTAAGTAATAACCAACCCCTGTGAACAAATTAGCAAAGTTTTCTATCTTGACGTCACGTTTACTGTCTCATTGTGGAAACACAGGTTAAGGGGTGGAGGGCTCCGATTAAAGCGAAGGGCAACTACACCCCAAAATATCAAACGTTGCAAATTCTCACACACGGGTTGGTTATTCCTCGGACCAGGCGCATGGAGACTCATTTCTTCAACATGGGGGAAATGGGGAAAACAGTGGGTGCGGCGGGTCCCAGACCCATTCCAATCGATTCAAGATCCAAAATTTAGTGGAAAATGATACCCCACATGCCCAGGTTCCATAAATCTCGTAAACACATATTCAAAATGGGTAATAAATACCCAATTTGACCCATAACTTCTTCCAGATTGCCAAAAATCTCAAAAATCCATTTTTCTAAATACACATTTTGACCCCTACCCCACCCAAATTTGGACCGATCGGGCTGAAAAGTTTCGAGGACCGTCCTAGGCCGGGAACAGACCCCTGACCAAAATTTCAAATTTTTTGAAAATTTTCTACTGTTAAAAACGGCGCGGACGGCGGAGGGACATTGACCTTTTTTGTACATAGACACCATGAAACGTCCAGAAAAAAATGTTGAGCCGAATCGGAGAGGTTGACCTTTTGCATAAAAACATAAGTTGATTATTATTCAAGGAATAACCAACCAAAATGGACGCAAATATTGGTAGGATGAAGTTACTTGATTGTCTTTACGCGGGTTGGTCGAATCTCACCTAAAAGGAGACTTGATCCGAATCATCGGAGGAGACTTGATCCAATCATATCGTACGTGATTGTATTGGCTTGGTTACCTTTATTGTTTGTGTGATGTCACAACCCAACTCTTAAGAGCTCATAAGACCGCCGCTGTTTGAACTGCTCATCTCCTAAATTATTTCTCGGTTTCCGAGTGTTCATTTTGGTTGTGGCTCTGCTAAACTCTGTGGCTATACTATGAAGGAGCAACCTGATTTGTGAAATTGACACTCCACTTCCAGTTTGTCGAAGAACCTGGTGAGAGTCATTACGACTACGTTAGAAGTAAGAATGTTACACGCATCACGTAACATGTCGTGATTCCTACGAAACTGGAACGTCTACGTTGTCAGCCACTTTTTAGCATAAACTGTGAATTAATTTCTCACCGATCATTTCGGCAAGAAGGCGACAGCCAACCCAGGTGACAAGCAATTAACCGCGTGGTTTGCACCTTTCATCGGTTATTTTCCGATAAAAATTAGGCCTCGTTGACCTCAATTCATTGAGAAGTCGGTATTTTTTAAATATTTTCTCATACTCCTGGGTTAAGAGAGCGGTAGTCTCTGAAATTATTGAACCTGTCAGCTCCAGCGGCGCTTGTCAGTTCAATTTCGTGTGAATGAACCGACAATTGGAATGCGAAAAGGGACAAACCTGATAGAGGATCCTTGGAAAATACCATGGAATGTAAACACTAAATGCTGAAAACGATGTAGGATTAATATTTTTGGCAAGAAAAAATATATTTAGTTTATAGAGAATCTAAAAGCAAAGCGTCATTCAAGATAGCCCCTCCAGAGTCTGAACTAAGATTTTGATTGGTTATTCCTTGAATAATCAATCCATGTTTTTGATTTTGGTTATCTATCTACCAATTTCGAACGTGTTTTTTCAGATTTCTGGTACCTAGGCGTGTGGGGGATCATCTCACTAAATTTTGGACGCTGAATTGACTAAAGTAAATCTCCATGCTTCACTACATTTTTGGCGCTGAATCAATTGTGAGTCTGGGACACCATACAATCAATATTTTTCACCATAAACTTGCTTCAACGCATGGTCAACCACTTAGGAGGAATTCACTGCGTTTTTTAGGGAAATTTGGTGCAAAGACAGGCATTTTGTTCATAAGGACGTCGAACAAAACTCTATACATCAGTGCACGCACCCCTAAAAATAGATATATCGCTCCATAGCCATGCCCCTTCGATAAGAGATTCCCACAATTTTTAAGAGATTCACGCAATTTCCTAGACATACGCGCGTAATAAAGCGAAATAAAAAATAAAAATATAATAAAATAAAACAATAATAATTTTAAAAAACGCTGCAAATTCTTTCACAGGGGTTGGTTATTCCTCGAACCAGGCGCATGGAGATTCATTCCAATCGATTCAGCGTCCAAAATTTAGTGGAAAATGAGTGACCAATCAGATTGAAAATTATTGAGATGATGAAAGAAGAAAAGAGATCAAGGTGGAGGCATGGTGGATACAAATCGTAGACAAGGTGGGGCGAGGTGGAGACCTTCCTCATCACGACAAGCACCGTGCACGTTTCGTAACAATTCCAAATCTTTACTTTTTCTGGAAATTGCACCGGTATAAATGCGAGGAGGAGGGAGTGCCAAATGAAAGTGGTAGATGTCCTCCCATTTTCCCGGTTGATTTCTCACCATTGGGAATGGCGTGAATAGCCGATCTCGTGTCCATAATTATACTACCCAGTATATCGTGAATATTGAGTTGACAATCGGAGTTTATTACTAGCCCTCACTACTCATCAGGAAGGCAGTGGTTATCAGCTGACAAAAACCTCGTCACGAACGCACGCCATCTTGGACGCTCATTAGTTGCCTGCTCCTCATTGCATCTTCCCAGCTGTTCTCTGAAATACTACGCTTCGCTAAAATCCCATCTTCTGAATTCATCCTGTTTTGAATACTTGGTTTCCTCGCCTCTACTGAAGAAATACATCCCATGTTGAGAACAAAGTAGTTTACTTCAGTTTCAAGTAACGTATACACCAGATTATTCAGTACTTGAGTATTCAATATTCTTGATTTCGTATATACCCAGGTTACCTAGGGGCACTAGGTGATAGGAATAAGATTTATCAAGAAATACTCGCGAGTAAAATATGTTTCTACACCGCTTTACGGCGACAGAACAAAGTAGTTTACTTCAGTATCAAGTAACGTAGACATCAGATTATTGGGTGATACCCAGGTTACCTAGGGGCACTAGGTGATAGGAATCAGATTTATCAAGAAATACTCGCGAGTAAAATATGATTCTACACCGCTTTACGGCGACAAAAAGCAGGTTTTCCAAGAGGACGAGTATTTGTTCATCTATTTGTGGGACGCAATGCCCACGCGACGACGAACCCAAGGCCTCATGAAAAAGAGTCAGGTCAAGACATCGTGCAGCCCAGTGCCACATGTTCACCAAACAAATCGGACCTTGAACGACCAAAACGTCCCAGCGTTCTCAATGTTCAAAATAAAAACATGAACGCATTAAACGATATCGCAGAAGGGAAATGTTCGTCCAGAAATGACAGAGCCCAGGTCATGCCAGGTTCATTTGCCGTCTTGAAATACAAGTTTGATGAAATCGTAGATTCAAAAATGATACCCCACACGCCGTGATCGCAAAAAATCTCGGAAACACATTTTTCGAAAAACACATTACGGTTTGCCCTTAAACGTATAAGTTGGAAAGTTTTTTTTCTTTTTTTTCGCAAAAAAACCTTGATATGAGTACTTTTCCCTTTTCATTTTCCCTCCAGTAGGGTCACTCCTCATCCTCGTGTGAACTGGGAATCAGGGTACCCGCTCCACTGATTGTGATCCGGGATGTGGGGTTTTGTCGTGCAAAGGAGCAAGCAGGTGGTCGCTAAAAGAGCCACGAGCGATGTTCACTCCTCATGGCAGTCTTGGATAAGCGAGAGAGTACATACGAAACTGATGAAGTTGGACGGTCGGTCTGCCAACTAGAGCCAGAAACGAATCCTTGACCAAAATTTCAGATCAAATGTTTTCATGCAAATGGTCAAATGGTCAAACTCTCCGATTCGGCTTAAACTTTTTGACATTTTCATGTCTTGACCCTGGCACATAAACTCGAAAAGCGTTACTTTTTTAGCGTTACGAATTTAGCGTTACGAAATCACATCACGAAACCCTCTGTTTGGAGAAATCCTAGTAGTGTGTACCGATAACAATAGTGTGTACCGATAACAATGTGAATACATAAGACTATACGTATGTATTGGACAGACAAACAATTATCGCATGTTGTAAGAGAGAAAATAAAAGAAATCCGTATGCATGCACCAGGTTCACAGTTTAAATCCAGTTTTCTTTTCTGAAAGACGTTCCGTAAGTAGTGTACAGTTATGGAGCCTGGTTGTGTCACCTCCTCTTTTGGTCAATCTTTATCACATTCCCCTTTGTGCTAATCTTTATCACATTCCCCTTTGTGCTAATCTTTATCAAATTCCTCTTTGTGTCCATCTTTATCAAATTCCTCTTTGTGTCCATCTTTATCAAATTCTCCTTTGTGCTAATCTTTATCAGATTCCTCTTTGTGTTCATCTTTATCAAATTCTCCTTTGTGCTAGTCTTTATCAAATTCCTCTTTGTGCTCATCTTTATGAAATTCCTCTTTGTGCTCATTTCTTTCGATTGACGGTTCTCATGACGGTTCTCTCTTTTTTTCTTTTGTTTAAAACATGAAAATGTCCCACTGAGTTGCGGACTTGTACGCAAGCTGTACTTTACATTGAAGCTGTGAAATTAAATGTATCTTCTCCCAGGAGGATGGTAGGACTTGCCACAGAACCCCATCAACTTGGCTGGCCGTCGCTCACCGAATGGACATCCTCCAGATTGCTTTGGATCATCCTTACACAGTATATGTTGTCCTTCCTCTCCCAACCCTTGGCAGTGCTGTAGCAGTTGACGTCGACAAAGTTACTGGTGAGCTTATTAAGAGAAAAGTCTGCTGAGCAATTAGTCTGGACACATCTCTATCGATGGGGTTGAGTTTCTCGCGATTTGGTCAGAAAACTGCCTTTTTTCTGGACGTTTCATGGTGTCTAGATCAAAAAAAGTCAATGTCCGTCCGCCGTACGCTGTCCATTGTCCGCGCCGTTTTCGGTAGTAGAAAATTTTCTAAAAATCTGAAATTTGGGTCATGGGTCTGTTCCCCGCCTAGAACAGTTCTCGAAACATTTCAGCCCGATCGGACCAAATTTGGGCGGGGTAGGGTGTTATCTCTTAATTTTTTTATGTGTTTTTTGAAAAATGGATTTTTCGAGATTTTGAGCGATCCAGGCAAGTGGAGTATGTTTTTCCTCTTAATTTTGGACGCTGAATCCAATGAAATGGGTCCCAGAACGATTGGCACCCACTGTAAGAAGTTATGGGTCAAATTGGGTATTTATTACTCATTTGGAATATGTGTTTTCGGGATTTCTGGTACCTAGGCGTGCGGGGTATAACTTTCTACTAAATCTTGGACGCTGAATTCAATGAGGTGGGTTCCAGAACGATTGGCACCCACCGGAAGAAGTAATGGATCAAATTGGGTATATATTACCCATTTTGAATATGTGTTTTCGGGATCTCTGTTACCTAGGCGTGTGGGGTATAATTTTCCTCTAAATCTTGGAGGCTGAATTCAATGAGACGGGTCCCAGAACGATTGGCACCCACCGGAAGAAGTAATGGGTCAAATTGGGTATATATTACCCATTTTGAATGTGTCAAGATTTCTGGTGCCTAGGCTTGTGGGGTATCATTTTCCACTAAATGTTGGACCCTGAATCGATTGGAATGGGTCCGGGACCCGCCAAACCCACTGTTTCACCCATTCGAGGAATAACCAATCCATGTGAAATAATTTGCGGGGTTTTTAGAAAATTTCCTACCACCTACCAAAATCGGCGTGGACGGTGGACATTTGCTAATTTTGATCTAGACGCCTTGAGACGTCCAGAAAAAACGCTCCAAATTCTTTCACAGGGGTTGGTTATGCCTCGGACCATACGCCTGGAGACTCATTTCAAGCTGTCTAGATCAAAATTAGCAAATGTCCGTCCGCCGTCCACGCCGATTCTTGGCGGAATCTGAAACTTTGGCCAGGGACCCGTTTCTGACTCTAGTTGGTCCTCAAAACTTTTCAGCCTGGTCGGACCAAATTCGGGAGGGGGGGGGGGGGTCACGTTGAATTCAATGAGACGGGTCCTGGGATGGTGCCCGCCTGGGTTATGGGTCAGAATGGGTATCTCCCCACCCATGTTGAATGTGTGGTTTTGAGATTTCTGTTACATACTTAGGCGTGTGGGGTATCATTTTCCACTAAATTTTGGACGCTGAATCCAATTAGACGGGTCCCGGGACGGTTGACGCCCACCGGAAGAGGTTATGGATGCTGAATCGATTTAAATTAGTTTCCATGTGCCTGGTCCGAGGAATAAACAAACCCTATGAATGAACTTTGTATGAACAAGTATCACGCAGGTTTATCAGGTGCAGGTGTACCGTACGTGATGATATGGTGAATTATTCAAGAATTATACCCAAATTCTAGAGGAAGATTTTACCTCCCAGCCCTAAAGATCTCACAATTTCTTTATCGGGACTCTTTCTCGACAACTCTCACCGAGCTAGTGCGAAGCATTGGTCGAAGTTTCTCTTCAACTTCGAAACGGTTTGCCCTTAAAGAGATGTGAAAAGTTAAACGTAAAAGTTGGAAAGTTCTTTTTTTCCCGTCGTTTTTTAGCCATCTGCGGTTAGAACGAACTTATTTTGAGTACTTTTCGTGACGCGATCCGCCAAGTAGGGCTACATTTCCTCATCATCGTGTGAACTAGGTACCAGGGTACCCGCTCCACCGACTCTGATCCGGGATGTGGGGTTTTGTCGCGTAAGGTGCATGCAGGTGGTCGCTAAAAGAGCCACGAGCGATGTTCACTCCTCATGCCAGTCTCATGCGAGAGAGTACGAAACTGAGGAAGTACGGTCGGTCTGCCAACTAGAGCCGGAAACGTGCCCCTGACTGAAATGTCAGATTTTCAGAAAATTCTCTACTGCCAAAAACGGCATGGACGGCGGACGGACATTTGCAATAATTTAATTTAGACACCTTGAAACGCACAGAAAAGATTTTTTTAATCGGAGATTTTGAGTTTCTGCATGGAAACATAAGTTGATTATACAAGGAATAACCAACCATAAGGTACATTAGTCGATTTATGTATAGGCCAGAAACCAAAATTAGACCAGAAATTCCGAGGCAGTAGTATGCATATTGGGCAAATAATAACCCATTCGATGCGTTGAAAGATTTTTATTTTTTTTATTTTTTTTTCGTTCTCCACTGCAATACGATAATATTTTTTTTCTCTTCGACTTCATTGTTCTTTAGATCGGGAAAAGGAATCTCATACCCTCGGCATTTACGAAAAAAGCCAAACTCTTATATATTCTGGAAGAATGCTGTCATTTTCCCCCACTTCGGGGCACTACCGACTTCCCTAGGCCTCACATATTTATACTGTCCTGTGTTCTGCTCATATGAGAATACCTGACTGTGTGACTTCTAGTCAACCGAGACAATGGCTCCTTGTCGAGGGCTCAGCGGGGAAGCTGGGCGCGTCAATACAGCTCCACTGAGCCCCACATCATCGAAACCATTTTTCACATTTTCTCTTTTCTAAGAACAAGTTGGTTCATTCATATCCAAGACCTATCTCGTGTTTTTGGTTGGTTATTCCTTGAATAATCAACCTATGTTTTCATGCAAAAGGTCAACCTCTCCAATTCAGCTCAAAATTTTTTTCTGGACGTTTCATGGTGTCTAGATCAAAAACGCTGCAAATTCTTACACAGGGGTTGGTTATTCCTTGGACCAGGCGCATGGAGACTCATTTCTTCAACATGGGGGAAATGGGGAAAAAAGTGGGTGCGGCGGGTCCCAGACCCATTCCAATCAATTCAGGATCCAAAATTTAGTGGAAAATGATACCCCACACGCCCAGGTTCCAGAAATCTCAAAAAACACATATTTAAAATGAGTAATATATACACAATTTGACCCATTACTTCTTCCAGTGGATGCCAATCGTCCTGAGACCCACTCCATTGGATTCAGCTTCCAAGATTTAGCGGAAAATGATACCCCACACGCCTAGGTTCCAGAAATCTCAAAAACACATATTCAAAATGGGTAATATATACCCAATTTGACCCATAACTTCTTCCAGTGGGCGCCGATCGTTCTGGGACCCATTTCATTTGATTCAGCGTCCAAAATTTAGTGGAAAATGATACCCCATTCGCCTAGATCGCCCAAAATCTCGAAAATCCATTTTTCAAAAAACACATTTTGACCCCTACCCCGCCCAAATTTGGTCCGATTGGGCTGAAAAGCTTGGAGGACCGTCCCAGGCCGGGAACAGACCCCTGACCCAAATTTCAGATTTTTAGAAAATTTTCTACTACCAAAAACGGCGTGGACGGCGGACGGCGTACGGCGGACGGACATTGACCTTTTTTGATCTAGACACCATGAAACGTCCAGAAAAAAAATTTGAGCCGAATCGGAGAGGTTGACCATTTGCATGAAAACATAGGTTGATTATTCAAGGAATAACCAACCAAAAGGTCAATGTCCGTCCGCCGTACGCCGTCCATTGTCCGCGCCGTTTTCGGTAGTAGAAAATTTTGTAAGCATCTGAAATTTGGGTCAGGGGTCTGTTCTCGGCCGAGACGGGTCCTCGAAACTTTTCAGCCCGATCGGACCTAATTTGGGCGGGGTAGGGGTCAAAATGTGTTTTTTGAAAAATGGATTTTTCGAGATTTTGGGCGATCTAGGCGAGTAGGGTATCATTTTCCACTAAATTTTGGGCGCGTTCCCAGAACGATTGGCACCCACTGGAAGAAGTTATTGGTCAATTTATTGTTCAATTTATGGATAAAAAAAAAAAAAATCAGAAAACAAAAATATTCACTCCCACCTGGGAACCAACAACCTTTCGATTTCTGCCGAACGCGCTAGCCACTTGCGCCATGGTTTGATGTAGGCTAGAGCGAATAGCTTGTGGGATATCATTTTCCACTAAATTTTGGACCCTGAATCGATTGGAATGGGTCTGGGACCCGCCACACCCACTGTTTCCCCCATTCGAGGAATAACCAACCTGTGTGTAATAATTTGCAGGGTTTTTATATTATTTTTATTTAGTTTATTTTTATTATTATTATTATTTTTTACTATTATCTATTATTATTCTTTTTTTAGCTATGTTTGGCGTCAAGCGTCATTCCTGGGTATTTGGCCTGATTCGAGTAGGGAATCACCACGATGTTGAGCACAGCCGGTACATAGTCGATCTAACGGGTGGTGAAGTCGACATGCACCGACTTGGTCCCATTCAATTTGATCAGCGTTAATTTTCATGGGGTCCGAGTATACACGATCTTGTTATATTCGTAAGTACCTGTCCGACAGATATGACTCAAGGAGCTCCACGTATCTTCAGAGAGAATCATCCTGAGTATATAGTTCAATCCTTTATGCCAAACCTGAAAAGCTGAACAATGCATCGCGAAGTCTCAAGAGTGCCTCACGGAGCTTGGGATGAAAATCAATGTGTCCAAGACAAGTTTCATCGCATTTTCAATGAGAGAAGCGGAGGTTCCCAATATTGGGAGCATAAAGTGCCACGGAGCAGAATGCGATCACTCGGAACTTTGCCTTTGCCCAACGATCACGCAGGTATCTTCGACTCGATATTTGGGGGTGGACGTCGATCAATGTCTTCGTTGGGACCAGCATCTGAAGAACCTAACATCGAAGATGAGAAAATTGGTGTATGTGTGTCGGGAAGTAAGGAATTTTTTGTCAAACGAGGTGCGGAAGATGTTATATTTTGCGCTTGTCCAGTCTCGGATGATTTACGGTGTGTCGGGATGGGGAGGCTGCGGAGATGGTCTACTCGACGCAGTGTACCTCGCGCAAAAACTTCTCATCAAAGTCCTGCTGAAGAAGCCAACTCGGTACTCAACAGCAGCTCTCTTCGAAGAATTCAAGGTGATGAAGTTTAGAGATCTCCGAGACACAGCCACCATCATAAAAACTTTCAGGGATGCTCAGAGAAATGAGCTGCAATTCCTGGAAGAAGGATGCACCAGAATACGGGAACAACACCTACTAAAAATCCCTTTTCGGAAAATCTTACACGGTCAACAGGCATTGTGACGGGGCGGCAGATTCCAAGCGCCCCGTCAAGAAACTTCGGCGGCGGGGGACGGAACGACCCCTCTCCCCTCCAAGCGCCTAACCCCAGCTGGGCGGAAGGCGTGTCCTCATTGGATTGGTTAGGCGATGGGCGGCGCAAGACACCCAGGGAGGAGTAGAAGGGGAAGGCGACTTGACGAGCGGACTGGGAGAAGGAACATCAAGCAGTCGTATCCGAACTCAAGAGAAGGAAAGTTGGAATCCCCGTTCGCCGTAATCCCGTGAGGACAAGGCGGAACGAAGTGAAGTGAACCGGAACATCGAAGCGGAACAACCGACGCGTAGCAAGTCAACCCCTTGTGAACCCGGTGTTGTGAAAGTGACCTGAGGGAACGAGTGTATCGTGGTTCCTTCAGGGTGAGAACTCGGGAATTGGGAGATCAGCCAATTCCTCTCCCGTAACAGTGGGCCCTTATACGAACTGAAAATCCCCCGTCGGACCCGAGTGTTGATCCGTTCGCGCCCGATTCGACGGCCAATAGTCCAGGTTTCCCACGCACCGCCAGTCGTCGGACCTCCGTCGGAAAGAGCCTCGCCTCCTCCGGCCTGGACGGCGTTCCCCTGACCGAAGCCGAGCAGCTGAAGAGAACATCACCCTGTTGTCTCCATCCGAAGGAGTTGGTGCACGTAAGTGGCGAAATAACTCTGTCTCGTACCCTCGCAACGCGAAAGTCGACTCTTTAAATCTGGCCCAAGCCCTGACGTTTAGTCACCAGAAAGCTGATCAGAGAATTGTACATTGTAACCGTAGTATTTAGTATTTTGTCTGTCGTAGGAAAAGTAACAGGAATTAGGGGAGGACATTAGCAAATCACTTTCATTTTGCCGTTATTCAAATCAAACATTCCTGAGCCTTCAGCTACTTCGTAAATTCATTTGGCCTTCAGCCCTTCACTTCTACCTACTCAATAATTAGATTAAGTAATAGTCAGTATCCTTCTCGGCCGAGACATTCCGTATTTCATATTTCTGACAATTGCGTTATTATAAGCCAATATTGAACCCTTGTCTTTCAATCACGAAACCCCATTCCTCAGAGCTTGGTAAATTCAGGTGTACTTGGCGTCTATGACCGACCATCTCCGACATTCCGGACGGTAAGTGAAAGTCTTTAGTCTCCCACTAATTTATTCGCCTAGGTCTATTTCTGGATCCCTAGCCCGTTAGGTGAAAACGGCGGGTTACATCTTTTGGTGGCAAGCGGTGGGATATTTCAGAAATCTCGATTTCTGTCGTATCCACAACAAGTGATCTTGACCAGGTGAATATTGGTGAGAAAAAGCTCTGAAGGAATTGGGTCGCGTTCTATAATCTTGAAATTCAAATTGTGCTAGTTGTAGATTCCGAAATTTAAAATTGTAAGAAACAAACAAATCGGCCCGAGTGTGAGGAAGCGAGTGAGGAGTCAATTGACTTCAAATCCGTGTCTAGGATTTTTCTTTCTTTCCACAAATCGAAATTAGGTACTGGCTCATTTATTTAGTAGCATCACTCTCACTGTAGCCCTCTGTTCCGAGACTGTTCCGGGACTGTTCCGGGGCTTGTTCCGAGGCCCTCTGTTCCGAGACTGTTCCGGGTCTGTTCCGGGACTGTTCCGAGGCTTGTTCCGAGGCCCTCTGTTCCGAGACTGTTCCGGGTCTGTTCCGGGACTGTTCCGAGACTTGTCCCGAGGCCCTCTGTTCCGAGACTGTTCCGGGTCTGTTCCGGGACTGTTCCGAGACTTGTCCCGAGGCCCTCTGTTCCGAGACTGTTCCGGGTCTGTTCCGGGACTGTTCCGAGACTTGTCCCGAGGCCCTCTGTTCCGGGACTGTTCCGAGACTTGTCCCGAGGCCCTCTGTTCCGAGACTGTTCCGAGGCCCTCTGTTCCGAGACTGTTCCGGGACTGTTCCGGGGCTTGTTCCGAGACTTCTGTTCCGGGTCTGTTCCGGGTCTGTTCCGGGACTGTTCCGGGACCTGTCCCGAGGCCCTCTGTTCCGGGACTGTTCCGGGAGCCTTCAGCTCCAATTGACATCCCGATTCCAGACCCGTCATAGCTCTTACCAACTGGGAAGTCCTTTCTCGATTCGTGGGGAAATTATCGGTCCTTGGTGCGCAAGAAAGTGATCTATCGGTTCTATAATTCCTTTTTGTTTAGTCTTTTTTTTATTCAACAAGTGAGTTCGCGACCATGCACCAAAACAGCAGCCCATCAGTCGAGGGCGAAGCCATGATGAACGCCGTGACGGAAGCAATGAACAAACTGGGCGCCTTTTTCCGTGAACCTGCTGCCTCCGGCATTCCGCGGTCGTTGTTCATGGAAGTCGACACATGGAACCCTGATGAGCCGGATGCTATCACGGCATCCGTGTTCTTCCAGGAGGTGGAGCAAGCAACCCAAGAGTTTGACGAACACAGGAGACTACGATTCCTTCGTACCCGCCTGAAAGGTGGAGCCAAGCGATTCCTCCAGGATGGTCTTGGCGAAACCCCATACACGACAGTGAAGAAGGCCATACTGGCATGGTATGGCGAGGAAAGTCCCGAGAAGGCAACCATACGACTCTGGACAGCCCAGAGAGACCCCGACGAGTCCATCCGACGGTTCGCAGAACGACTTCTGGCCACGGCACGATCGGCTGTCCGAACTGAACCCAACCTGAACGATGCTCAACGTCGGGAATGGACAAGACGAAAGGCACTCAGCGCTTTTGTCCGCGGACAACCGAAAGAACTCCATCTCTACTTGCAGGGTAACCCTCCGGACACCTTGGAGGATGCAGTGGAGCGGGCTGAGGGATGGGAGGACGTAATGAGAGCGAAGCAGGACTACGATGCTCGATGGGACATAACCGCTGTCAGTGGATCAAGACCTTCGGAGCCCAAGAAATGCTACTCTTGCGGAGAACCAGGGCATTTTGCAGCAAACTGCCTGCAAAAACCCAGAAGCCCGCTTCGTTACCCAAACAAACCGGCCACGTTCGGCGATCACCAGTTGATACCGGTGCCGACGAAGTTACCACCGACCGTCCCAGTGCTGCCCTGTATGTACTGTGGTGATCTTTCCCACTTTCCAGTGAGTTGCCCCCACGGACTCTACGCGGCCTTGTTCTGCAATTTCTGTGGATCCCGTGACCATCTGGAGGCTGATTGCCTGAAGAAGAAGAAGACCCTGCCCATCTCAAATCCGCGAATGCACCAGGTCAGAAACATCAGCACGACCCAGGAAACCCAAGCCAATCTCACGACAAATAATGAGGACGAACCAATCGTCGAAGTCCGCGGAGACGAGCTGGTGTCCTACCAGACCGCTGTGAATGGTGTCATGATGCCCATGATACTGATCACCGCCGGCTTGGGGAAGGAGTCCCGGCGAATGGTCGTGGATACTGGTGCTGCAGTGTCTGTCCTATCAAGACCTGTGCCTGGCATTGACATCCGCCCAACAGCGATGGAGCTATGGGGTGCCGACGGACAACCACTGCCCGTGCTGGGGATCCAGGATGTACGTACCACCATCGGTCCGGTTACGATTACGCACGCGTTCTGTGTCTTCCAACGACCTGACTCCGGCTTGGATCTGATCGGACTGGACCTCCTGAGGAAATTACCCCTTGGCATACGCCCGGATATCGGCGTAGTGGAGATGAAGGAACCCGCCACGGGGAAGATGATCTCCATTGGCGTGGTCGCCCCTGACCCGGACCTCCTCAGGCACATCCGTCAACTAAAGGACGACAGGAGGGCGCAAAAAGCCCAGGAAACCGCCCGAGCCACGAAACCCGACACCGACAACAACCGCCAGGGCGGGTCCACAGCCGCTCCAACATCTGCCGAGGCCCCCGAACCTAGCGTCGACGACAACTACCAAGGCCAATTGACCACCGAAACAGCACCACCCAGAAAGCAGCCGGTGGTACACCCTCCGATGTCCGATGTAGCAGAATTCCCAATTGAGATCTGGGACAATCCTCCTTCAACCTCTGAATTGGAGTGCCAAGTGCATCAGCATCTGACTCATCTGGCGGGACCCGACTACCAATTGGTCAAGGACTGCCTGACGCAGAAGCTGCATCTCTTCGAGAAGCCCGGGAGGGAGGGTTGTTCCCTGCAGGTGGCTCACGAAATTGACACCGGAAGCGCGAGCCCCACGGCCAGAAAGCCCTATCCAGTGGCGCATGCTCTGAGAGGCTTCGTGGAAGACCAAGTCTACTCCTTGCTGGCCGACGGTGTTATTGTGCCATCCAAAAGCCCCTGGAACGCTCCAGTAGTCATCGCCAAGAAGAAGACCCCTCCCGGTGAGCCACAGCAGTACCGATTCTGCATTGACTATCGGGAAATAAATGCCAAGACCAAGGGTAACAAGTACCCTATCCCTCGTTTGCAGGAAACCCTGGCCATGATGGGGCGTAGTAAGATCTTCACAACCCTGGACCTGACTATGGGATATCACCAGATACCCGTCAGTCCCGAATCAAGGGAAAAGACCGCGTTCACGGCACTCAATCGTCACTTCGAGTATGTGCGCATGCCCTTCGGGCTTAAAAATGCCCCGGCAACCTTCCAAGCCGCCATGAATGACGTACTCGACGGACTGCTGGGTGACGGTTGTCTCATATACCTCGACGATGTCATCATCTTCACTGAGGATCTGCAGTCACATGTTAACATCTTGCGAGCCGTTCTGGAGAGATTTGAAGAGACTGGATTCCGCCTTAATCTCAAGAAGTGCTCGTTCCTGAGGTCTCGCGTCAACTTCCTAGGCCATGTTATCACGTCAGAAGGAATCGAGATGGAGTCAGAAAAGGTCAAAGCCATAGGAGAATACCCTCCGCCGACGAGCGTTCGCGAGCTCCGATCCTTCTTGGGACTGGCCGGTTTTTACCGCCGTTTCATCGAGCACTACTCGGAAATGAGCGCCCCTCTCACCAAACTCTTGAGGAAAAACCGGGAGTACAGCTGGGGTGAAGAGCAGCAGAGCGCGTTTGACCAACTCAAGCAAGCACTCATGACCCAACCCGTGCTCGCCTATCCGGACTTTGACAAGCCATTCATCCTGTCCACGGACGCCTCAGGAACCGCTATGGGAGCAGTACTAGCCCAGGAACATCAGGGGCAGGAGCGACCGGTCGCTTACGCGAGTCGCGCCCTCAACGATGCTGAGACACGTTACTCCACCACCGAGCGTGAGCTCCTTGCTGTAGTCTGGGGCGTGACGCATTTCCAGCAATTCCTGCTCGGGAAGAAGTTCGTCCTGAGGACCGACCACGCAGCACTCACGGCAGCCATGAATCTACGCGATCCAACTTCGCGCATCGGACGATGGATCCTCCGGCTGACGGAGTACGAGTATGAGGCGCAGTACCGCCCCGGATCGCAGATGGCTCATGTCGACGGCCTGAGTCGTGTTCCCGTTGGCGCCATCATACTAAGCATGCCGAAGGAACTTCTGATGGCAGCCCAATCCTTGGACCCCTGGATCTCCACCCTGACGGCTGATCCAGAGAAGTATCAACTAAAGGAGGAGGAAGGAGTCTGGAGGAAGGAGGTCGATGTGGATGGCCAGCGGATCACGGTGCCACTGATCCCATCCACCATGCGGCGCTGGTTCCTGACCAATTGTCATCAACATCAGTGGGCCGGGCACCCTGGCATAGAAACAACCACCCGTGTCGCAAGGCGGTACGGGTACTGGAAGAAGATGGTACGTGACGTCCGAGAGTTCGTCCAGAAATGCCAGGAGTGCCAGGAGAGGAACACTCCCCCAAATTTGACACCACCAATCCAGAAACCCGATATACCGACCCGAATTGGTCAAATTGTCGGTATTGACTTTGTTGGGCCTCTACCTGGTCGAGGGGGTACCAAATACATCCTGACGGTAATCGATCAGTTCTCCAAGTACGCAGAGGCTTATGTCACCACGGATTGCACAGCAGTAACAACCGCTCGCGTATTGACCACAAAATATTTACCAACCCATGGTGCACCTGAGAGGCTCGTCTCTGACCGAGGCGCCGCCTTCATTTCTGGGGTCGTCAAGGAGCTCTGCGATACCTGGGAGATACGCCACGTCCACACCTCCGCTTACCACCCACAGGCCAACGGAGTATGTGAGCGATTCCATCGCACCCTGGCAAATCTGGTGGCGAAACTGAGACGCAAAACCCGGGACTGGGAAGCCGCCTTGCCTTTGGCACTAGCTGCCTACCGCAGCCTTCCCCACTGTAGTACGGGCTATTCGCCAAATCACCTGGTTTTCGGACGAGAGCTGAGAATGCCGCACCTAACCGAAATCAGCATGAAACGGGAAGCAACATCGCCCTTGAAGGATCAACACCAGGAAATGGTGCGGGTCCGTTTGGAAGCCGAGCGACAGTTGAGGCGCGCTTGGCACACCCGTGAGCAGGCAATCAACAAGCGACGCCACTCTCGGGAGTTCCAGATAGGCCAACAAGTATATGCCCAGCAGCTCGTCGCCCCACCAGGCACAGTGAAGAAGTTCTGGAGCCCCTGGAAAGGACCGCTCCGTGTGACCCGCAAACTGACCGATGTCAATTACGAGGTCCAGGATGTCCTGGGGAAGACCACGCGTTACCACCTCAGCAGGCTCAAGCCAGCGTTTATCAACAGCGTGCCAGACGACGCCGTCACCCCCGACGTAGCGGAGGAATCGCGCCCACCCGAGAGCCCTGCCCCTCCACCTAGCGAAGATAGCGGAGGGACATGGTTGTTGGACCCCCTTGAATGGCCGGAACCAGTACGGACCGAAGAAAATCCTGAACCTGGGGCCCAGGGCCCTGGAAGATCCTCCAGCCGAATCCCGATTCCGATTAGGACGGCGTCCAGTCCATACGGGCTAAGACCAAGGCGCAAAACGATCGACTACGCGCAGCTCCACGCGGGGAAGATGTCAACACCTAGAACGGGATGAAGCAATTGAAAAAAAAAAAAAAAAAAAAAAAAAAAAAAAAAAAAAAAAAAAAAAAATATTTTTCAAGTTTTGTGGTATACTCGTATTTTGTGAAATAGAATAGGGAATGTCTTACCTGTAGAATAAAATGCACAACACAAGTACTTACCTTGTTTGATTAATGACCGTGCCTCATGGGTCGGGACAGGACTGCCTTGCCCCCCCCCCCCCTCTTTTCCTTTGTTTTTTTCCTTGTAATGGCAGCTAAAATCTAGGGTTGTTGTTCAGCGTCTGGCTCTGT
The DNA here is from genome assembly GCA_019603395.1 of Cyrtorhinus lividipennis. NCBI lineage: Eukaryota > Metazoa > Arthropoda > Insecta > Hemiptera > Miridae > Cyrtorhinus > Cyrtorhinus lividipennis. Next base: position 18,659,322 of record CM034006.1, read on the forward strand.
GCAGAGAGGGAGGTTGTCTGCATAATAAATGAGCCATCGATTGATGTACAACGGGTGAGTCGGAGCGTGAGAGGAGACTAACAGAAGGGCCGGTTTGTATGTTTCAGAGTATAGTGGGGAAATAGGAGATCAGCGAACGACACCAAAAGACTATGGCGCTACCTCGGGCGCGGGTACCGTCGTCGGTGGGCAGCACGGACTTGGAGCCCGGAAGTACGGAGTGGCTGGCCGTCACCTCCACGGTCATCATGGGGCTGGGCAAGCTGGTCGCGTCCTGCGACAGGATGCCAACACAGAGGCGGATTCTGCTGCGCTGCCTAGACGAGCTTGGGGAAAGCTTGAACGTCGGCGACTCGGGGGTGGACATGAGATCAAGATCGAGTGGTGGGTCGGTGGAGGTCGAGTCCCTGCGTTGCCGAGTGATCATGATGGAACAGCAGCTGCAAGCCATGACCCACCTCAACGACTCATTCGGATCGAGCACGCATCGCGCCACCCCTCGAGGATCGTCGACACCACGACCTGACAACAACGTGGAAGAGTACCCCGCCCCTGCATTCACAGCGCCCGCCGCGGCCGAGCCGAGTATTGCCGACTCGTCAACTTCGTCCTCGGACTCCTCGTCATCTGAAGAAACCGCACGGGGATCAGACGCCACCCCAGGGCAACCGCGTTCCGGCTCCTCCCGGGCCTCCACCCCTCGGCCGGTGAAGGTCGTCCTAGCTGATGGGGATGCTGGCGCTAGTTCACCCGTGGCCCCTGCCGACCCATCCAACATACCACCTTGGAACATCCGCGCCAGCGTACCTTCGACGAATGGGAGCGTCCTGTGCTGCATCTGCACAAAACGACAACACCCGCCGACAACCTACCGCTGCGATGGCTGTAAAGTGATGTGGAATCGGCTGGTGAGAAAATGCCGGAACCTACGACCCACGGATCCCGCCTACCCGAAGCCCTGCTCCATCGCCGAACACGAGAAGGACCGCCCACCAACCTGTGCCGCTTGTAGACGATGGCGGTACGAGCAAGCATGGATAGCAGCCAAACGACCTGACGCAATGCCCATCGCACCAGTCACCCCCACCGGAAGGAAAATTGCCGAGGTAGACCTCGGCCTCCAAAGATCGGAGGGGTGTGACGGGGCGGCAGATTCCAAGCGCCCCGTCAAGAAACTTCGGCGGCGGGGGACGGAACGACCCCTCTCCCCTCCAAGCGCCTAACCCCAGCTGGGCGGAAGGCGTGTCCTCATTGGATTGGTTAGGCGATGGGCGGCGCAAGACACCCAGGGAGGAGTAGAAGGGGAAGGCGACTTGACGAGCGGACTGGGAGAAGGAACATCAAGCAGTCGTATCCGAACTCAAGAGAAGGAAAGTTGGAATCCCCGTTCGCCGTAATCCCGTGAGGACAAGGCGGAACGAAGTGAAGTGAACCGGAACATCGAAGCGGAACAACCGACGCGTAGCAAGTCAACCCCTTGTGAACCCGGTGTTGTGAAAGTGACCTGAGGGAACGAGTGTATCGTGGTTCCTTCAGGGTGAGAACTCGGGAATTGGGAGATCAGCCAATTCCTCTCCCGTAACAGTGGGCCCTTATACGAACTGAAAATCCCCCGTCGGACCCGAGTGTTGATCCGTTCGCGCCCGATTCGACGGCCAATAGTCCAGGTTTTCCACGCACCGCCAGTCGTCGGACCTCCGTCGGAAAGAGCCTCGCCTCCTCCGGCCTGGACGGCGTTCCCCTGACCGAAGCCGAGCAGTGAAGAGAACATCACCCTGTTGTCTCCATCCGAAGGAGTTGGTGCACGTAAGTGGCGAAATAACTCTGTCTCGTACCCTCGCAACGCGAAAGTCGACTCTTTAAATCTGGCCCAAGCCCTGACGTTTAGTCACCAGAAAGCTGATCAGAGAATTGTACATTGTAACCGTAGTATTTAGTATTTTGTCTGTCGTAGGAAAAGTAACAGGAATTAGGGGAGGACATTAGCAAATCACTTTCATTTTGCCGTTATTCAAATTCAAACATTCCTGAGCCTTCAGCTACCTTCGTAAATTCATTTGGCCTTCAGCCCTTCACTTCTACCTACTCAATAATTAGATTAAGTAATAGTCAGTATCCTTCTCGGCCGAGACATTCCGTATTTCATATTTCTGACAATTGCGTTATTATAAGCCAATATTGAACCCTTGTCTTTCAATCACGAAACCCCATTCCTCAGAGCTTGGTAAATTCAGGTGTACTTGGCGTCTATGACCGACCATCTCCGACATTCCGGACGGTAAGTGAAAGTCTTTAGTCTCCCACTAATTTATTCGCCTAGGTCTATTTCTGGATCCCTAGCCCGTTAGGTGAAAACGGCGGGTTACAGCATATGACTACAGAGGTGCCAAATTGTTTAACGCTCTGCCATACAACATTAGAACGATAGGCAAACTTGAATCCTTCAAAAAGGAGCTCAAGGCCTATGTAGGAATAAAGAACAAATCATAGGTCATTCCAGTGGTTTCAATCGTTCACCACGTGTACATTAAGTAAATATTATTACCCTTCATGAATTTTCCGAGTACCTAGGCATAATGTATTCATAAGAGAAGAGAGTAGAATATGAAACACCTTCCCCACAGCACAAGTCTTGTGACTTCAAGTGGGGAGTAGCAAATGTATTATTTTTGTATGTCTTACAATGTACACAGTTTTATAAATAAAAGCAATTTTTCAAAAAAAAATAAAAAATAAAAAAATAAAAAAAAAAAAAAAAAATAGAGCCCCTCCGCCTCTGCACCCACTTGGAGGCGAGCGCTGAAACACTCGCCCGCTTGGGGGCGGGAAGGCCAATGGTCATCGGGCCGGAGGAGAAAGAGAACCCTAAAAAGGTAAAATCGGTGGAGGGCACTAGCCGACTTTTATCGACGTTGACGATCAGCCCGAGGCTCCGGAAGAGCTTTAGAGCCACGTCTCGATCACGTGAACAAGCTAAAGAGGAGCGCGCTAACAGCACAGAATCGTCAAGGAAGAAAAGAAGGGAAGGGATAGAAATCCCTTGAGCGCGCAAGTGCGCCACGACGGGCCTCATTAACTTATGGAATACGTAGGGGGCCGTAGAAAGACCCATCGGCAGGCATGTCATTGAATATAAACGACCGCTAAAGCGGAAAACTAAGAACCGTCGATCGGCCGGATGAACGGGGACCAAATAAAAAGCCTTGGAAAAATCTATGATGACGGCGAACATGTCCGGCTCTAAAAGGTGGTCCTCCAGCTTAAAATGGGGAGGCCGGAGAAAACGATTGAGGCCTTTCAGATTTAAAATAAAGCGGGCCTCGCCGTCGGGCTTGGGCACCGTAAAAACCGGCGAGAGGAAGCACGGCTCGGACGACGGGAAATATGTTATAACCCCCAAAGACAGGAGTTTGGTGACCTGGGTGGCCAGAGGGGAGCCCCCCGTTACGGGGGGCGAGTGGGAAACGAAGGAGGCCACGGACAGGGGCGGGGGAGCGCCGGAAAAAGGGAGGCGGTAACCGCGCACCCATTGAAGAAAGTGACTCAGATTCCGAATCTGAAGCTAAAGGTGAATCTATTTCTATAATGAACTTGAATAAAAGCATGGACAAGCTGATGAAAAAATTCGACGGGTTTAACAAAGAAATAGTGTCGGTCAGAAACTCCATGGGGTTTTTTAACGAGCAGTTTGAAGAGATGAAAAAATTAATGGAAGATTTTAAAAAGGAAATGAAGGGTGTAAGTGATTAGAATCAAGCATTACACACTGAGAATGTGCGGATGAAGGAGGAGATAGCAGAGTTGCGAACACGTACAAACGAACTTGAACAATGTGCTTTATCTACGGCTTTTGAACTGAGTGGAATACCTGAGACGCCGAATGAGAACGTAACGGAGATAGTTTTATCTGTTGCCAGTAAAATTGGCATTTCAATGAGTAATACGGACATCTCATGTTATCGACGAAAGTTCAGAGTACACAAAGAGGCCTCCAGGCGAGTCTCTTCTGGGCTCGATCGTGGTCTTCTGATTGTAAACACTAATCTTGAGTTGATGAAACTTTGGATGACTAAGAAGAAAGAACTCAGGGACATTACGGCAAAGGACATCAATATTGTTTTTCCGGATAACAAAATATATGTCAACGAGCGTCTAACGCCTTACAACCGGAAATTATTCTGGTTGACAAGGCAAATTGCGAAGAAATACGAGTTCCGTTTCGTTTGGACGAACGGTGGGCGTGTCTTTGTGAAAAAGGATGATCTACCGGCCTCTTTCTCGATACGTATAAGGTGTGAAGATCAACTGAGGGGTCTCGACGTTCGTAAGCATATTTTCCGGGATTAGTTTAATTAAGACTTTATTATTGTGATTCAAAAGGTTAATTTTTCATAGAAGAAATGACATTTAATTTGTTAGAAAATGAGTTGGATTCGCTGAATAATCATCAACAATATGTTGCCAAATCTGCTGAGGAGTGCGAACTATTTCTTGATACAAAACCCAGTTTATTGATTTATTCTCTGAATATTCGAAGCCTGTCAAAAAACTTCGATGGTCTATTGGTGAATTTAACTCAATTTAAGAGGATGAAGTTTGATTTAATTGTATTATCTGAGGCCTGGCTTAAGGATAAAGAAGTAAACCTGCATAATATTGAGGGATATAGCGTGTTATATACTACTAGAAATTTTAATCAAAACAGCGGACTTGTTGTATATTACAAAAATGATTTGTCCATAACGAATTTTACTGAATTGTATCTTGAGGGCAGTTCGAGTGTTAGTTTTGAGGTATCTAAATCTGGCTCTACCTTCACTGCGATTTGTTCTTACAGATCGCCGAGTTCGGATATGATTAGTACCAGCCAGTACTTAATTGAATTGGAGAATTATTTGAAAGCATGCAGAAATTGCACCTACTTTATTGGAGACATCAACATAAATATATTAGATCATACTAATAAGACTAGCGATGATTATTTAAATCTAATGTGTAAATCTAAGTTTGTTTCTTTAATAAATGGTGCAACTCGTTCTGACGCAAGGGGTATCCACGGAAGGTGTATAGATCATATATATTCAAATGTTTTAGACCATAATGTTATTACATCCATTATTTATGAATCTAATATCACTGATCACCACTCATGTATAGTGCAACATCCTCTGAATTGCGATCTGCGGTATAGGAACATTAACAAACCGCCTTCAGTTAAAAAAGGTATAGATTATAAAAGGCTGCTCTCAGCCATACAATCTGTAAATTGGGATGGTGTCTATTCAAAATTGAATGTTGATGAGGCTGCGGATGAATTTATCAACATTATAACAAGCTATACTGAGGGTTGCTCTGTTGTGCTTGGTTCCAAATTAAATCATAAATCGACTAGACTGAAGCCTTGGATAACTGGAGGTTTACTTACATCCGTTAGAAAGAAAGAGAAATTGCTGATGAAACTAAAGAAACAGCCATTTAATGTCGTTTTGCGGAAATATATTAATGTAACATAAATTAAAAATCTTGATCAAGGATACCAAAAACGATTACTTTAAACGTAAATTACAGTTGGTGGAGGGGGATCCGAAAAAGACTTGGTCTGTTATAAATGAAGTTATGGACAAAAAATCAACTCCAAATTCTATTTCTGAGATTTGCGTTGATGGCCGAAGTATTAGTGTAAGTCCCCAGGCTTGCTACCTCCAGAAGGCCAGAAGGGAGAGAGCATGCGCCAAATGCGCGCGCAGCTCCTGCCTGGACATGGCATTTAGAGAGGCCCAGCGCGCACTCGTTCCAAAGGCGTTCAACCAGGTGGTCGTCGTCGAGGCGCCCCTCGGGGCCGAGGCGCCCAACATGTTGGAGTATATATTTTTGTAACCCTGTCGTGCAAGAGATTTCTCACTCAGTCCATCCTGGCTTCGTCCTGTGCTCGCTCTGATGTGAACTCTTCTACCGTGCTGAAGTCGACCAAAGCTGTAATATTGTGTTCCCCATGAGATAAAGGACTCAAGTTAATAAGCCTTGCTGTGTACCTGCACTTGTTCATTAAATTGTATTTCATGTACATCATAATTTCATGTCACTTGTATTAATTGTATTTTATGCTCCACATGTTGTCTAGTTTACTTTGTCGAATTACTTTGTCTTGTATCAATTCTAGCCCAGGTTGAGGCATATTTTCCTTTGCAACGAGTCCTTGTTTTTAATTATAATTCATTTTGTTTCAATGTATTTTATGTTCATCCTTGGTATCCCTAGTTGCTCAGTCGTAAGTCTTGGACTTACATCCTGTATCCTCTCGCTAGGTTGCTTCCAAATTCTCCGAAGAAACCCGAATTAAATTATTAGTAAATTCAAACTCATTTTAATTCGAGAGAGGCTTACATTAGTTGTAACGAAAACTCGTCACTTGTTGCTTCATCTTTCAACAAGCACTTTGCCTCGGTAGGTGAAACACTATATATAGAAAAATTCCGAATCGCACTTATTCTGATTATTAAAACCCGCGTACTACTACTAATATTAGGGATCTTACTGCCTTTAAGGAAGTTACGTCAGATGATATAGTCAGAGCTATGAAATCTCTAAAAGGAGGTTCAGGCCCTGGGGATGATGGAATCACTGTTCAAACCTTGATGAAATTACAAGAGTTTATCGTGGCTCCGTTGCAATACCTGATTAATCTCAGTTTCCAAACTGGTTGTTTTCCAGAGCGTTTAAGAGGGCACTAGTTACCCCGTTGTTCAAAGGAGGGAAGGATAAAAGTTTAAATAATTTCAGACCAATTTCATTATTAAGTAATGTGGCAAAAATATTTGAAAAATGCGTCAAAATACACGTACTAGCGCATTTAAGGGCAAATAATTTATTGTCAGACACACAGTTTGAATTTCTCGAGGGTCGAGGTACTCAGGGTGCCATTGCTTGTTTAAATTCTGAAATAGCAAAGGCTCTTGACTCGAAAGAAAAAGCTATTGCCATCTATTTAGATCTAGCTAAAGCCTTCTGTGGTGATCGAGTTCCCTTATTCTTATTCTACTTCGGTTCTTCCCACTTCTTGAACGCCTTTGTCGATAAGACTGTTATCTATTCAGTATTCACTCGATTCACGTTTCTAACAATTCTGATCTTATGCTACTTTCCTTTTGTTAATAAAAACCTATCCATAGGTAAAACTCGTTTTCATCACAACAATTTTATTAACAAAAGAAAACGCGTCTTAGTAGCTACATGACACAACATGGAGAAGTATTTGAAACCAGATAAATTCAGTGCAAACCCAGATTCTCCTACTTCTGGTAAGGAATTCACACATTGGTTGAAGACTTTTGAAAACTTCATTGATGCATCTTTGGAACCACTGAACGATGATGACAAACTGAAGGTGCTTGCAAATTTCTTATCATTCAGCGTTTATGAACTAATCTCAGACAAAACGACATACGAGGATGCTATCAAGACACTCAAGGACGTGCTAATAAAACCTAAAGGTGAGATATTTGCTCGACATTTATTAGTAGTGAGAAATCAAAAGCAAGGAGAAGGTGTTGATCAGTATATTCAGGCCTTGAAACTGCTGGGCAAGGATTGTGATTTTAAACCAGTTTCTGCTGAGGAACATAAGAACCAATACATCCGAGACTCTTTCATAATGGGTTGCTTTCACCCCAAATCCGCCAGCGCATTCTTGAAGAAACTAAAACATTAAGTTTGGAGGAAGTTGTCCAACGTGCACAAGCCCTTGAGCTAGCTCAAAAACAAGCAGATGGCTACACTCATGGTGCTAGTGACCTTACCTGTGCAGGCACTAGTGCTGTACCAAGAAGTGTCCCAAGTACTGGCAATGATAGTGAATGTTTTGAGGATGTTTGTGCTGGTATGCGAGGTAGTAAAAACAAGTGCTATTTTTGTGGATTTGATCGGCATCCTAGATCATCATGCCCCGCTCGTGAATCAGAATATGGGAACTGCCTTCTTAAAGGGCATTATGCTCGGGTTTGCCGTAAGCCTAGGAAAGATTATAAAAAGTCCGAACCGGTTGAGTAAGTCTCTGCTTCTATTCTTGCTTCCATCAACAGCTGCTTCCTACCCCAGTTAAGCCATGCAGTACTTTCAAGATCTGTTAATGGAATACCCTGCTGCTGTTTGGTAGATACTGGAAGTTCTGGTAGTTTTGTTAGCCGACTATTTGTGGATAAGATGAATATTCCTATCAATCCGAGTGAGGGTCGGGTGTCTATGGCATCTACTTCCCTATGGACCAGAGTTGAAGGATACGTTCTTGTTAAGCTTGAAATTGACAAACATACATACCCAAACTGTAAGCTAGCTGTTTTGAATGAACTTTGCTCAGATGTACTGATAGGCCATGATATATTGAAGGAACACTCAAACATTCTGATGAACTTTGGGGGTGACAAGGCAACTCTCTCCATTTGTTCGTCAATTGCCAAGGTGGAGGCTCCACACCTATTCAGCCATCTTTCATCAAAATGTCAACCAATTGCAATCAAGTCACGCCGATACTGTGATGCAGATCAGAAATTTATTGAAAAAGAAGTCGCAAGGATGCTTGCAGATGGTGTTATTGAACCCAGTAATTCTCCATGGAGGGCACAAGTTCTAGTTGTGGATGGAAATAATAAAAGAAGACTCGTGATTGATTATTCGCAGACCATAAATAAGTAGGTATACCTTGCTTGACGCTTATCCATTGCCAAATATTGATGTGTTGGTTCGAAAAGTAGCCAACTACAAACATTTTAGCACAGTCGATTTGAAAAATGCTTACCACCAAATCCCAATCCGAGAAGAAGAAAAGAAGTTCACAGCTTTTGAAGCTAAAGGAAAGCTGTATCAGTTTACACGCATTCCATTTGGAGTGACTAATGGAGTAGCCTGCTTCCAGCGTGTAATGGACCAAATTATAACAAATGAGAATCTCACTGGAGTGTACACTTACCTGGATGACATCACAGTTTGTGGAATGGACAAACAAGATCATGACCAAAACCTTAACAAGCTGATGGCTGCTCTTGATAAGTTGGACATTGAAATAAACAAAGCAAAAAGCGAATTCAACTTAACAGAAATAAAACTGCTTGGCCACCTTGTTTCTCACAGCTCAATCAGACCAGACCCATCTCGTCTCTCTTCACTGTTGGATATGCCACTTCCCCGTGAACTAAATCCTTGAAGAGAGCACTTGGCTTCTTTGCGCACTACTCCAGGTGGATTCCAAGATTTTCCGACAAGATCAGGAAGCTGATTGACAGCAATAAGTTCCCACTTGGTCCTGAGGCTACCTCAGTTTTCAAAAATCTAAAGCGAGAAATAGCTGAGTCAGCAGTCACCACTATTGACGACTCTCGGCCTTTGGTGGTTGAAACTGATGCTTCACAATATGCCTTGGCTGCCACACTGAGCCAGGATGGCCGACCTGTCGCGTTCTTCTCCCGCTCCTTGAATAAATCAGAAATTAGTGGATATCCATCAATAGAAAAGGAGGCTGCAGCAATTGTTGAGTCTTTGCGACATTTGAGATCTTTTCTACTTGGAAGACACTTCCAACTTATCACAGATCAGGAGGCCTTATCTTTTATATTTGATCGGAAACATTCAAGTAAAATAAAAAATGAAAAGATAACGAGATGGAGATTGGAGTTGGCACCGTTGGTGTATGATATAACTTATCGACCTGGCGTGGAAAACACTATTGCTGATACAATCTCGCGTATCTGTAATGCTGCCAATGTAACTGAACTGTTCCAACTTCATCAGTCATTGTGCCACCCTGGAATAACCCGCATGAATCATTGGCTCAAGCGCAAAAATCTGCCATATTCTATTGAGGATGTCAGAAAAATGACAGCAGACTGTGCAGTTTGTGCTGAAGTGAAGCCTCGTTTTCTAAAAAGCTCTGGGACTCTGGTGAAAGCTACATCTCCTTTCGAGCGAATAAACATTGACTTTAAGGGGCCGATCCCATCCAAAACACGAAATTTTTATATCCTCACTATTATAGACGAGTTCTCGCGTTTTCCATTTGCATATGCGTGTCATGATGTTTCAGCTGCTACTGTGGTCAACTGTCTGAAGAACCTCTTTTGCTTGTTCGGGACCCCAGCATTTGTTCATTCTGACCGTGGGGCTTCGTTCATGTCCAAGGATGTCAAGAATTTTTTGCACACTAATGGGATAGCAACAAGCAGGACCACGCCGTATAATCCAGAGGGAAATGGTCAGGTTGAACGCCTCAACAGTACCTTGTGGAAGACCATTAATCTGGCTGTTAAAACTCAAGGCTTGAAAGTCGAAGATTGGGAAAGTGTACTTCAAGAATCACTTCATGCCATAAGATTTTTATTGTGTACGGCAACAAATTGCACACCACATGAAAGATTTTTCGTTCATCAGCGGCGTTACTCTTCCATCGTGGTTGGCCCCTGGGCCAGTATTCGCCAAACGGAATGTCAAACACAGCAAATATGAGGATTCTGTTGAAGAGGTTGAGTTATTGGAAGCAAATCCACAATATGCCCTCATCCGACGAAAGGATGGATCTGAAACTACGGTATCATTGCGACAACTGGCACCTAGGGGGACTCCAATAACTACTGATGTTCTCAACCAGCAAGAGCCCCCAGCTCCTATCAAAGCGCAAGAAGAGAATTCAACTTCAGAAATGAACACGCCGTCTCAGGATACTCTACCCAACGATGATGAAGTTCCAGCCCAAGAGGAAGCTCCAACCCTTCCAGTTGATACTCCTATTTGTAGACCTCAACGACAGAGAAAACCACCCATATATTTGAGAGATTATGTTACAGAATAACTTTGATTTGGACATCTCTGTTCTATTTGCTATTTACGTTTTATAATACTTAATTTTTAACACATCGGGTGAATGTGGTGATCGAGTTCCCTTATTCTTATTCTACTTCGGTTCTTCCCACTTCTTGAACGCCTTTGTCGATAAGACTTATCTATTCAGTATTCACTTGATTCACGTTTCTAACAATTCTGATCTTATGCTACCTTTCTTTTGTTAATAAAAACCTATCCATAGGTAAATCACAACACCTAGGAACCAGAAATCTCGAAAATACACATTCGAATGGGTAGATAGGTACCCATTTTGACCCATAAACTCATCCAGAGGGCGCCGATCGTTCCAGGATCCACCTCATAGGATTCAGCGTCCAAAATTTAGTGGAAAATGATACCCCGTACGCCTAGGTACCAGAAATCTCAAAAACACATGTACAAAATGAGTAGATAAATACCCATTTTGACCCATGACTTCTTCCGGTGGGTGCCAATCGTTCCAGGACCCGTCTCATTGGATTCAGCGTCCAAAATTTAGTGGAAAATGATACCCCACACGCCTAGATTGCCAAAAATCTCGAAAATCCACTTTTCGAAGTACACATTTTAACCCCTACCCTGCCCAGGGAGGAAGAGGAAGAAGACGAGAAAGGGCGGAGAGGGCAACCGAATAGACAGTTGTGGAAGGGCAGGCGTAGAAAACCGTGTGACCTTGCTCTTCTCCGCAAAACCCGGCTCCGCTATTGCCCAAACATTCGCCGCTCCTTTTGTATTATTTTTACGAGGCATCCCCCACAAGTAAAGACGGTTTTTGGGAATCTAAACCTTCTCATATCGCGTCCCCTGATTCAATTTCGTTCTTGTATTCATTCATCCTTTTTCCACGTTTTGGACAGATTTCTTTCATTTATCCCGAATGATTTCAATTACTTTGGATCGGATGAATTGGATCGCTTTTAGCAACTGGTTGAATGTCTGATTTTATTGGATCGACGCGTAGGTTTCACGAGTCCAGATTCGACATTCAGGGCCAACACCCAGACCGGTTTACTTTCATACACTCACATCCGCACTCCATTTCTAATGTTTGAGCAGAAGTGACGTCATTTACGACGCATATACACTTAATCTGATTTTTATATTATCATAACTGGTTTATTAATCCATCCGCAGTCGATCGGGTGTACTTTTGGATCACCGATTCTGTGATGTACTGATTTCGTGATCATAGATTATGATCAGATTTTGTGATAATGATTCCGCCATCGTTCTTCCCACGTCTTTCATCGCTCCGAGGTCGAGCGACGAAGGGGTTCGGGAAAGGTCGGGGAGGACTCCGAGTGGGCAACGGGAGTTCGGCGGAGATCAGGCCCCCGGGGACGAGTGCGCGGCCTCCGCCCCACTACGGGCCCCAAGTGGGAGTTCGAGTTCCCCGGCGGCCCTCCCGTCGCCCCTTCCGAAATTCGTCCGGATTGGCGACCACTGGTCGTCGTCTAGGTCAAATACCAGTTTAACACTACCAGATACCTGATCATTCGAATTCAACTAGGATATATTTTTAGGCTAAATACAGTCCTAACTGAATACATCGTGTATATGCAAGCAATTCTACTCTTTTTGGTTTATTATTCATTAAATGATAAAGTTGAAACTGGAGATCGATCTCTCCGATTCGCCCCAAAATTTGACAAGTTTCTCAAAATATCTAGATTATTCCTCAACGCAGAGCAAAAGTTTGAGAAAAACAGTACGGGGCTCCAATCAATTTAGCGTCCAACATGTGGAAAATGACACTTCACTGTTACATTCCTATGAAATCCCGAGAATCGAGTTCCAAAGAACACATTTTAACCCCTACCCTGCCCAAATTTGGTCCGATCGGCCTGAAAAGTTTTGAGGATCAACTAGAGCCATGAACGGGCCCCTGACCCAAATTTCAGATTTTTAGAAAATTTTCTACTACCAAAGTCGGCGTACGGCGGACGGACATCTGACTTTTTTTGATCTAGACGCCTTGAAAAAATTTTGGGCCGAATCGGAAAGATTGACTTTTGCATGAGAACATAGGTTGATTATTCAAGGAATAACCAACCAAAATTACTGCACCAATAAACTGACTGGACCAATAATAATAACCATTAATTTCGTAGGATATTATGTGATCGCAGCGGATCATGCCGGTTGTGTTGAACACAAATGCGGGTGTGCATCCACTGTATTTTCCGTGTTTAATTGAAATTCATTTATTTAAAAAAAAGTGATATAGCTAAAGTACAAAAGAGGAAGCAAGTTAGAAGATAACCAAACAAGATATAGATTGACAGAAAAACTGGAAAAGGAGAAACAGCGGCTCAAAGGAGTAGAAAGAATGGAAGATGAAGGAATGAAAGAAATAGGGTGAATGTTGACTGTTGTGTCATTTATGAAAACTTATATTCATTGTTTTTTGTGCTGCGTTAGTGGAATGATTTAGCAGAGAAATGAATGATTCTAACAAATATGAGCCATCGGCAGTGACAAACCTACGAACACAGTAAAGAGAGATATTACATAACTAGGTACTTTAATCTAATGTCTTTAATTTATTTACACCTATTTTTGTTCAATTTTGCAGGTATAAGAGGATTTTGGTGATCATCTCCCATTCTCAGGACTTTATGAACGGAATCTGCACGAATATTATTCACTTGAATAAGAACGGTTAAAATACTATACTGTGAGTATTTCCGTGTGATTTATTCACTTACTGTCACGTTTGTTGTTGATTCAAAAAAAAAATGTATTTAATATTTTTTTTCAAAGGGTAATTACGACGCTTTTGTCCGCACGAGGTTGGAACTGTTGGAGAATCAGATGAAGCAGTACAACTGGGAACAGGATCAAATAGCTCATATGAAGGTGTAACGGGGCGGCAGATTCCAAGCGCCCCGTCAAGAAACTTCCTGGTGCCTGGCATTGACATCCGCCCAACAACGTTGGAGCTATGGGGTGCCGACGGACAACCACTGCCCGTGCTGGGGATCCAGGAGGTACGTACCACCATTGGTCCGGTTACGATTACACACCCATTCTATGTCTTCCGACGACCGGACTCCGGCTTGGATCTGATCGGACTGGACCTCCTGAGGAAATTACCCCTTGGCATACGCCCGGATATCGGCGTAGTGGAGATGAAGGAACCCGCCACTGGGAAGATGATCTCCATCGGCGTGGTCGCCACTGACCCGGACCTCCTCAGGCACATCCGTCAACTGAAGGGCGATGGGATGGCGCGAAAAGCCCAGAAAACCGCTCAAGCCACGAAACCCGACACCGACCACAACTGCCAGGGCGGGCCAACAGTCGCTTCAACATCTGCCAAAGTTTCTGAACCTCGCGTCGACGACAACCACCAAGGCCAACTGACCACCGAACCAACACCACCCAGAAAGCAGCCGGTGGTACACCCTCCAATGTCCGATGTAGCAGAGTTCCCAATCGAGATCTGGGACAATCCCCCTTCAACCTCTGAATTGGAGCACCAGGTGCATCAGCATCTGACTCATCTGGCAGGACCGGACTACCAATTGGTCAAAGACGGCCTGAGCCGTGTTCCTGTTGGCACCATCATATTAAGTATGCCAAAGGAACTTCTGATAGCAGCCCAATCCTTGGACCCCTGGATCTCCACCCTGACTGCTGACCCAGAGAAGCATCGACTAAAGAAGGAGGAAGAAGTCTGGAGGAAGGAGGTCGATGTGGATGGCCAGCGGATCACGGTGCCACTGATTCCATCCACCATGCGGCGCTGGTTCCTGACCAATTGTCATCAACATCAGTGGGCCGGGCACCCTGGCATAGAAACAACCACCCGAGTCGCAAGACGGTACGGGTACTGGAAGAAGATGGTACGTGACGTCCGAGAGTTCGTCCAGAAATGCCAGGAGTGCCAGGAGAGGAACACTCCCCCGAATTTGACACCACCAATCCAAAAACCCGACATACCGACCCGAATCGGTCAAATTGTCGGTATTGACTTTGTTGGGCCTCTACCTGGTCGAGGAGGTACCAAATACATCCTGACGGTAATCGATCAGTTCTCCAAGTACGCAGAGGCTTATGTCACCACAGATTGCACAGCAGTAACAACCGCTCGCGTATTGACCACAAAGTACCTACCAACCCATGGTGCACCTGAGAGGCTCGTCTCTGACCGAGGCGCCGCCTTCATCTCTGGGGTCGTCAAGGAGCTCTGCGACACCTGGGAGATACGCCACGTCCACACCTCCGCTTACCATCCACAGGCCAACGGAGTATGTGAGCGATTCCATCGCACCCTGGCAAACCTGGTGGCGAAACTGAGACGCAAAACCCGGGACTGGGAAGCCGCCTTGCCTTTGGCACTAGCTGCCTACCGCAGCCTCCCCCACTGTAGTACGGGCTATTCGCCAAATCACCTGGTTTTCGGACGAGAGCTGAGAATGCCGCACCTAACCGAAATCAGCATAAAACGGGAAGCGACATCGCCCTTGAAGGATCAACACCAAGAACTGGTGCGAGTCCGCTTGGAAACCGAGCGACAGTTGAGGCGCGCCTGGCACACCCGTGAGCAGGCAATCAACAAGCGACGCCACTCTCGGGAGTTCCAGATAGGCCAACACGTATATGCCCAGCAGCTCGTCGCCCCACCAGGCACAGTGAAGAAGTTCTGGAGCCCCTGGAAAGGACCGCTCTGTGTGACCCGCAAACTGACCGATGTCAATTACGAGGTCCAGGATGTCCTGGGGAAGACCACACGTTACCACCTCAGCATGCTCAAGCCAGCGTTTACCAACAGCGTGCCAGACGACGCCGTCACCCCCGACGTAGCGGAAGAATGGCGCCCACCCGAGAGCCCTGCCCCTCCACCTAGCGAAGATAGCGGAGAGACATGGTTGTTGGACCCCCTTGAATGGCCGGAACCAGTACTGACCGAAGAAAATCCCGAACCTAGGGCCCAGGGCCCTGGAAGATCTTCCAGTCGAATCCCGATTCCGACTAGGACGGCGTCCAGTCCATACGGATTAAGACCAAGGCGCCGGACGATCGACTACGCGCAGCTCCACGCGGGGAAGATGTCAACACCTAGAACGGGATGAACTAGTTACGGATAAAAGTTTGTCAAGTTGTGTTGTATACTCGTATTTTGGGAAATAGAATAGGGAATGTCTTACCTGTAGAACAACCCCGATCTGGAAATAAAATGCACAACATAAGTACTTACCTTGTTTTACTAATGACCGTGCCTCATGAGTCGGGACAGGACTCCCTTGCCCCCCCCCCCCCTTTTTTTGTTTTCCTTTTCCTTCTTAATGGCAGCAAAATCTAGGGTGTGAAATGTGTGAGTTGGAGTGTGAGAGTAGACTAAAGAAAGGGCCGGTTTGTATGTTTCACAGCATAGTAGGGAAGTAGAAGATAAGACCAGCGGAAGACACATCTCGCCCATCGCACCACCTTGGAACATCCGCGCCATCATGCCTTCGACGAATGGGAGCGTCCTGTGCTGCATCTGCACCCAGCGACGACACCCGCCGACAACGTACCGCTGCGAGAGAAAATGCCGGAACCTGCGGCCCACGGACCCCGCCTACCCGAAGCCCTGCTCCCTCGCCGAACACGAGAAGGACCGCCCACCAACCTGTGCCGCTTGTAGACGATGGCGGTACGAACAAGCATGGATAGCGGCCAAACGACCTGACGCAATGCCCATCGCACCAGTCACCCCCACCGGAAGGAAAATTGCCGAGGTAGACCTCGGCCTCCAAAGATCGGAGGAGTGTAACGGGGCGGCAGATTCCAAGCGCCCCGTCAAGAAACTTCGGCGGCGGGGTACGGATCGACCCCTCTCCTCTCCAAGCGCCTGACCCAGCTGGGCGAAAGGCGTGTCCTCATTGGATTGGTTGGGCGATGGGCGGCGCGAGACACCCAGGGAGGAGTAGGAGGGGAAGGCGACTTGACGAGCGGCCTGGGGAAAGGCTGGGCAGCCAGTCGTGTCCGAACTCAAGTGAAGGAAAGTTGGAATCTCCGTTCGCCGTAATCCCGTGAGGACAAGGCGGAACGAAGTGAAGTGAAGCGGAACATCGAAGCGGAACAACCGACGCGTAGCAAATCAACCCCTTGTGAAGCCGGTGTTGTGAAAGTGACCTGAGGGAACAAGTGTATCGTGGTTCCTTCAGGGTGAGAACTCGGGAATTGGGAGATCAGCCAATTCCTCTCCCGTAACAGTGGGCCCTTATACGAACTGAAAATCCCCCGTCGGACCCGAGTGTTGATCCGTTCGCGCCCGATTCGACGGCCAATAGTCCAGGCTTCCCACGCACCGCCAGTCGTCGGACCTCCGTCGGAAAGAGTCTCGCCTCCTCCGGCCTGGACGGCGTTCCCCTGACCGAAGCCGAGCAGCGAAGAGAACATCACCCTGTTGTCTCCATCCGAAGGAGTTGGTACACGTAAGTGGCGAAATAACTCTGTCTCGTACCCTCGCAACGCGAAAGTCGAATCTTTAAATCTGGCCCAAGCCCTGACGTTTAGTCACCAGAAAGCTGATCATAGAGTTGTACATTGTAACCGTATTATTTAGTATTTTGTCTGTCGTAGGAAAGGTAAAAGGAATTAGGGGAGGACATTAACAAATCACTTTCATTTTGCCGTTATTCAAATCAAACATTCCTGAGCCTTCAGCTACCTCGTAAATTCATTTGGCCCTCAGCCCTTCACTTCTGCCTACTCAATAATTAGATTACGTAATAGTCAATATCCTTCTCGGCCGAGACATTCCGTATTTTATATTTCTGTCAATTGCGTTTATTATAAGCCAATATTGGACCCTTGTCTTTTCAATCACGAAACCCCATTCCTCAGAGCTTGGTAAATTCAGGTGTACTTGGCGTCTATGACCGACCATTGCCGACATTCCGGACGGTAAGTGAAAGTCTTTAATCTCCCACTAATTATTCGCCTAGGTCTATTTTTGGATCCCTAGCCCGTTACGTGAAAACGACGGGCTACAAAGGTAGGTCGGTAGATTGTACCTTGTTGAAATTTCCCACGATAGAGTACGCGCTTGAAGAGTTGAGAAGAAATGGGTTTAAGGCGAATTATTTTTAAACTCTTCAGATCACAGTTTCGTGGCGAAATGACTGTTCCCTCTCATCAGTGTTTCATTTGTGATTTTATTTACCACTTTACAAAGCAATTTACGTCAAATAGTTCATGAAATCAGTGGAGTATTTATTTTTGAGCTCTTGAAACGAATTTACGGTCAATTTGGGCCATCTTTTTTGGCTGCCCAACGTCATCAAGCCAACAAGTGCAACCGTAAGGGTTCTTTTACGCCTTATAAACTATGTCCATATATTCTTACCTTCACCGAATTGTAACAACTAAAACCTGAAGAGCTGTAGAACATGCGTAGATGGTAGATGGTAGAAGACACCTAGAGGAGGTGTTTGAGCCTGGTGGCTTGTTGTGTTTCTCTTAGGTGTCTCATTTTTAGTTCATAAACAGTCCCAGCCCCCCGATGAGGGTTGTTAGGTTGCGGACTAACTTTTTGCAGGGTATAGTTCTCATTGCTGTTTGTGTCCCATGGGATGTGAGTGCTGGGCACTCAGAGATTATATGAGTTGCAGTTTCATCTACTTCCTCACAGAGTCTGCTTATTTAGAGTCAGAAACAACAACAGAGTTGTTGATTGAGTCACCCCTACGCGGTTAAGGTGAAAATGCAGAGGAGCGAAGCCTTTAGCTGTTAGTAGGCCAACTTTTAGGTCACTGCGCTTAAGTCTGAGTAGGTCCATGGTGAGTGTTGGATGGGGTTTTGCCACCGTACGCTTACTGTTGACATGTCCCTCAATATTCCGCTATCTGTCGGTGTGTTTCATGTACGTCCACTCCTTGATGGCAGCTCTGAAGAATTTTTTGGGCAAACCTGCACCACAAAAGGTGTTTTGGAGCCCCTCCTGACAAGCTCACCGGCTTTTTCGTTGCCCTCAATGCCCCTGTGTCCCGCCACCCACTCAAGGGACACTATTGCGGCCTGCTAGGGCACAGAGTCTGCTTGCAGGCCTGTGCAAGAACATGAATGTGAAAAGCTCTATTGACCACTGTTCCAAAAGAATTTTTTTCAGAAAACATGTAATTTTATCGTTTAGTTTCTTAACTTTATTTTTGTATTTTTTGTTGTTATTATTATTATTATTTATTTTTATTTCATTTCAGAACTACATTGCTCGGTTTGGTCACGGCTCGGCCAAATTAGCCCGTCAAGCTCAATCCAAAGAGAAAACGCTCGCCAAAATGGTCGCTCAAGGGCTGACGGAAAAAGTGATTTCCGACAAAAACCGTCACTTTTTCTTTCCATCGTGCGGCACCATACCTCCGCCCGTCATTATGGTTCAGGTGAGTTCGATTTATAACGGCGTCTATCAATTGGCAATCGTTTTGCTTTCGGGGCGACAACCCCGATTTTATTGTTAGGACAACGCGATTTCTACGCATTGCTTCGCCATCGTTGCTACAGCTTCGTGGCCTTCTTTTCCCCTCGCACGCCGCCTCAAAGGACGGGCAAGGCCAAAAAATCATAATTTTGATAGGACAATGTCATTTCTACGCATTGCCCCGCCATCATTGCTACAGCTTCGTGGCCTTCTTTCCCCTCGCACGCCGCCTCAAAGGACGGGCAAGGCCAAAAATCATAATTTTGATAGGACAATGTCATTTCTACGCATTGCCCCCGCCATCATTGCTACAGCTTCGTGGCCTTCTTCCCTCTCACACGATGCCTTAATGAACGGGCCTTGCAGGAAATCCCGAGTTAATTTCACGTAACTTTGACGTTTTGCTTCAGCTTCGTTGCTCTCTTCCCCTCGCTTGCCGCCTCAATGGACAAGCCTGACCAAAAATCCCAATATTCTTATGACAACGTGATTTCGACGCTTTGCTCCAGCCTCTGTAACTTTCGTTGCCTTGCTAAACTAGAGCGTTTTTAGTCTGTGTGGACATTCGGGGCAGAGCAGCTTAGGTGTCTGGCGCACATTGGATAGCAGTTGAGTTAGCAAAGCGGTGGAGCTTGGTAGATATACAAATCTGCAAATTTTTACACACGGGTTGGTTATTCCTCGAATGGGGGAAACAGTGGGTGTGGCGGGTCCCAGACCCATTCCAATCGATTCAGGGTCCAAAATTTAGTGGAATATGATACCCCACACGCCTAGGTAGCAGAAATCCCGAAAACACATATTCAAAATAGTTAATAAATACCCAATTTGACCCATTACTCTCCCAGTGGGTGCCAATCGTTCTAGGACCCGTTTCATTGGATTCAGCGTCCAAAATTTAGTGGAAAATGACACCCTACTTGCCTAGTTCGCCCAAAATCTCGAAAATCCATTTTTCAAAAAACACATTTTGACCCCTACTCCCTCCAAATTTGGTCCGATCGGGCTAAAAAGTTTCGAGGACCCATCTCGGCTGGGAACAGACCCCTGACCCAAATTTCAGATTTTTAGAAAATTTTCTACTACCAAAAACGGCGCGGACGATGGACGGCGTACGGCGGACGGACATAGACCTTTTTTGATCAGGACATCATGAAACGTCCAGAAAAATTTTTGAGCCGAATCGGAGAGGTTGACCATTTGCATGAAAACGTAGGTTGATTATTCGAGGAATAACCAACCAAAACACCGAGAAGATCGAGAGCCTCAGAACGGAGATAAGCGCTTTCTCGGAGGCTTATCAAGAATTGACAGGCAAATTTCGTGGCCTTGAAGGACGGATAACCGAGCTGGAGTGTACGGTTTTCGATAATGAACAATCTGCTCTTGCTAATTGTATCGAGATTAGCGGTGTCCCTAAGAAGGAAGATGAAAACATTGTGGATGTTATCGGGGCCAGCGAACAAACCCATAGGCGCTTCAAGTAGAAATAAGAGACAATAATCATCAATAACATCCAAGCTCTCACTACCATCTGAATATTACCTTTAGTTGATTATGGTCCTGGCCCAGTTTTTCCTACTCTCTTACACTGTCAGAAATCATTGAAATGTTGATAAGTAACAAAAAAAAAATGATGCTATTCGTTTCAGTGTGTATGCATAAGGGAACCTGTCCACCCACCATGGCGTGAAGCGCGTTAGCCCACATTATCCTGTTTTTCTTCGTACTTGTTAATGGTAAAAGTATGAAAATTTTACAGTATTCTCAACACTTATTGTACTATTCATATTCGAAGGAAAATTTACTCCAACTCAAGCCAGAGTTTAGAAAATCGTCATAGCGTAAAACCATATTTTTGAACATCCGGTACATGTTTCTCAGTTGCTGCGTGACTTATCAACTTGATTCTTTTTTCCCCATATACAGTTCAGTCCCCTACAAATTCGCTTGGTAATAGAATTCAGAAACACAAGAAACCTTAGTCATAGGGGAGAAACAACCTTCAAATCACACTTTCACCCACTCGGTTCTGTTTCACGCGGCTCTCAATCACTAATTTGAAAGTTTCGAGCCAAGTGAATGTTCACATATCCAACACAAATCCAGGGAAAAAAAAAAAAATTCAAATCGGCCGTGCAGTTCCCGAGATACAGGTACCGAGCACTTGGAAAAGGTAACTTTTCAGGAGAGCGTTTTTTCTGCCGAGCTTTGTTCCTTTCAATGGGCCGTATTCATAAAAATGAAGCATATCCTTCTAAGCATAAGGTAGGAATGTAAGGTTATGCTCAAAAGTAAAAGGTAAGAGCATGAGCATATCCTTCTTTCCATATTCATAATGATTACCTTATACTTGCGAGGATATCCTTCAAGCAGAAGTAGAAGGTTGAGTAGAGTGAGCACTGGTTGCCATGGTTTTCTTCATCTCCTTCTAGGCCTCATCCATAGGTTCGAAATCAGGATCGCGTAAAGTTTTTACGCGCAATGTTATACAGGCAACTAATATTTTCGGTACATTTTCCAATTTCACGCGACAAACGTATTGTAAGATGTGGAAACCTGCGTTTCAGTTGGCCAAAGCATCGTTCAATTATTACTCTCTCTTTTGGTTGGTTATTCCTCGAATAATCAACCTATGTTTTCATGATAATGGTCAACCTCTCCGATTTGGCTCAAATTTTTTTTCTGGACGTTTCATGATGTCCTGATCAAAAAAGGTCGATGTCCGTCCGCCGTACGCCGTACGCCGTCCATGTTCCGCGCCGTTTTTGGTAGTAGACAATTTTCTAAAAATCTGAAATTTGGGATCTAGGGTCTGTTTCAGGCCTAGGACGGTCCTCGAAAACTTTACAGCCCGATCGGACCAAATTTGGGCGGGGTAGGGGTGAAAATGTGTTTTTTTGAATAATGGATTTTCATGATTTTGGGCGATCTTGGCGAGTGGGGTATCATTTTCCACTAAATTTTGGAAGCTGAATCCAATGGAATGGGTCCCAGAACGATTGCCACCCAGTGGAAGAAGTTATGGGTCAAATTGGGTATATATTACTCATTTTAAATACGTGTTTATGAGATTTCTGGTACCTGGGCGCGTGGGGTATCATTTTCCACTAAATCATGGACACTAAATTGATTGGAATGGGTCTGGGACCTGCCGCACCCACCGTTTCCCCCCATGTTTTAAATTAGTTTCCATGCGCCTGGTCCGAGGTTCAAATTAGAAAAAGGATTACCTTCAATAGCTGTCAGGGTAGGCAAAAGATCTGCGACGACTCGATCGGTAATTAATTGGCGGTACAGCGCCACGACCTACGCGTACAGGAGAAGCAATGACGACGGCTGTTATCTAGATAACAGGGCCGAGAACAGAGCATAGAGAAGAGATGAGCATGAAGTATCATGAAGGATTAGTTTTCCACCACTAACTTTCTACTGAATTTCCTACCACTGGTTTTTGACGCTAAATCCATTGTGATGAGTCCCGGACCGAGTGGGGCCCTCTGGAAGTGGGTATGGGTACCTACATACATACCTCAAAAGTCGGTTGAATGAGTATACTCTTACACATTTTTCTCATGCTCCAGGTCCATAGGTACCCGTGAATCCCGAAAACCCATTCAAGATATGTGGGAAGGTACCCATCTTGACCCATACCCACCTCCAGAGGGCACCGATCAGGCCGGTATCCATCACAATGGATTCAGCGTTAAAAATTTAGAGGTAAACGGTACTACGAAGACTAATCCCTTCTTAATGTATCGGGAACGCCGCCGCATATCTTCTCTATGCTCCGTTCTCGGCCGGGTAATTCTGGCATCGTCGTCGCTTCTTCAGTTCTTATCGGTTAACCGTTTACACGCTTACGTTTGTGTAGTCAGCTGAGTTACAGAACGTTTAATTGTCTATTAGAACTCGGTATTCCGTGATTTCCCTTCGCGATCTAATGGTTTTCGCCGTAGTATGTCGTCGCGGTACCGCCAATTAATTTCAGATCTTTTGCCTACCCTGGCAGCTATTGAAGGTAATCCTTTTTCATTTCGTCGTTTTGTGATGATACTTACATGCGCCTTCGTACGGGACTGGTCTATAGGGCAAGGTACATACTATGACGCGTCCCCTGCTTTTTAGGGACATTATCCCCCACCCGCGACATCCTTCAATTCCTGCGGGAATTTTTCCAAAATTCCAAAAAGATCCTGAATCGATTGGAATGGGTCTGGGACCCGCCTCACCCACTGTTCCTTCCTTTCCCCAATGTTGAAGAAATGAGTCTCCATGCGCCTGGTCCGAGGAATAACCAACCAGCGTGTAGGAATTTGCAGCGTTTTGGTTGGTTATTCCTTGAATAATCAACCTATGTTTTTATGCAAATGGTCAACCTCTCCGATTCGGCTCAAAATTTTTTTCTGGACGTTTCATGATGTCCTGATCAAAAAAGGTGAATGTCCGTCCGCCGTCCGCCGTCCGCCGTCCATTGTCCACGCCGTTTTTGGTAGTAGAAAATGTTCTAAAAATCTGAAATTTGGGTCAGGGGTCTGTTCCCAGCCGAGATGGGTCCTCGAAACTTTTCAGCCCGATCGGACCAAATTTGGAGGGGGTAGGGGTCAAAATGTGTTTTTTGAAAAATGGATTTTCGAGATTTTGGGTGATTTAGGCGAGTGGGGTGTCATTTTCCACTAAATTTTGGACGCTGAATCCAATAAAATGGGTCCCAGAACAGTTGGCACCCACTTGAAGAAGTAATGGGTCAAATTGGGTATTTAGTACCCATTTTGAATAAATGTTTTCGGGATTTCTGCTACCTAGGCGAGTAGGGTGTCATTTTCCACTAAATTTTGGACGCTGAATCCAATAAAATGGGCCCCAGAACAATTGGCACCGACTGGAAGAAGTTATGGGTCAAATTGGGTATTTATTACCCAATTTGATTATGTGTTTTCGGGATTTCTGCTACCTAGGCGTGTGGGGTATCATTTTCCACTAAATTTTGGACGCTGAATTCAATGATGTGTGTCCCAGAACGATTGGCACCCACCGGAAGAAGTTATGGGTCAAAATGGGTATGTATCCACCCATTTGGTATGTGTCAGGATTTCTGGTACCTGGGCGTGTGGGGTATCATATTCCACTAAATTTTGGACCCTGAATCGATTGGAATGGGTCTGAGACCCGCCACACCCACTGTTTCCCCCATTCGAGGAATAACCAACCCGTGTGTAAGAATTTGCAAATTTTTTTGAAAAATGGATTTTCGAGATTTTGGGCGATCTAGGCGAGTGGGGTATCATTTTCCAGTAAATTTTGGACGCTGAATCCAATGAAATAGGTCCCAGAACGATCGGCCCCCACTGGAAGAAGATATGGGTCAAATTGGGTATATATTACCCATTTTGAATATGTTTTTTTGAGATTTCTGGAACCTAGGCGTATGGGGTATCATTTTCCGCTAAATCTTGGACGCTGAATCCAATGAAGCGGGTCCCAGAACGATTGGCACCCACTGGAAGAGGTTATGGGTGAAAATGGGTGTTTGAGCTGGGCAGGGTTTTCAAAATAATGAATAACACGACTACCTTCTCGTGAAAATAAAATGTATAATCGGCAGGCAAATAATTTCAGTTGAGAATAGATTAGGTTTAAAATTAATATAAGAAAATAGGAATAAAATAAAATTGGTACCTTGAATAAACTGAGGAGCTCCTTCTAAAGAACAAAAAATAATAATGCACAATGACACGAGAGGGGGGAAAGGAAGGCAAGGATAATTCGGTTGGGAGACGCTCGAGATAATGAGAATGCGGTTACGATGCGTTTGAGCTCGGTTGAGATGCGATTGAGCTCGGTTGATTTGAGTCGAGTTGAGTAGAGTAGAATAGAGTTGAGAATAAATAGACGGAGACGAGACGAGATGAGATGAGATGAGACGAGACGACACGAGGATGAGGTTCCCAGGCTCTCCGAAGCTGGGAAAGTGAAAGAAAAGCTGTCAACTTAATATTTCTTGTAAATAGCTGAATCAGGCCGGCGTTGGGTACTCATACTTACAATCCTTGCGATTTGATGGCGGAAGTACGAACTGGTGAGAATGCGAAGAGAAGATCTCGTTGATATAAATTGGTTCGCACTTGATCGAGCGGTTTGCGTACGACTGACGAGCTCGGAGGAGATGGGTGAGTAGGGAAAGCCCTCCCACCTAAGCGTTACATATAAGTAACGCGCGGCGCGTGGCGGGAATAGAGTTGGCGTAAACAATGGGTATCAATTGCCCATCTTGAGTATGTGTTTTCGAGATTTCCGGTACCTGGGCGTGTGGGGTATCATTTTCCACTAAATTTTGGATCCTGAATCGATTGGAATGGGTCTGGGACCCGCCGCACCCACCGTTTTCCCCATTTCCCCAAAGTTTTTAAAACAGTTTCCATGCGCCTGGTCCGAGGAATAACCAACCCCTGTGTAAGAATTTGCAGCGTTTTTGATCAGGACATCATGAAACGTCCAGAAAAAAATTTTGAGCCAAATCGGAGAGGTTGACCATTTGCATGAAAACATAGGTTGATTATTCGAGGAATAACCAACCAAAACAATGCAAGAAAAGGGAAGAATATCAGTGAAAGAAAAATTAGCACTAACTTTAAGGTATGTTTGCCAATTCATCGATATTGTTCTGGTCGATTTCACCATATTTGATTAGAAATGGTTCACTCGAAATATTTGGTAATCCAGTCTGTGTTTGGTGTTCTGATGAAGCTGCACTTATCGGAGAATTTGAATTATATGAACTTGTATAGGGACGTTCAGTTTGACCCTCGATATCTCCGATCTCATACTTCGAGACAATATTAAATATTTCAGTTTTTGCCATTGCTCTTGAACGTGGGCTCAATTTTCTTAGCATCATTTCAATATGTTTTGTAAATGTCGATATATCATCAACTGGTTCTTGAGATTTTAATGACTCCAGCTGTCTATTTCGGTTTTCCTGTCTGTCCTTCATAAATTTTATAAATTCATCTTCTTTTTGTCTCTTTCTCTTTGTATTCTTGGCGGTCGATTTTTCAGAAATGTTACTTAGTGGTATATTAGCTCTCTCTTGTGTAGATTTAGAAGTGCCTGGTAACTCCTTTGAAGGAGTGTTGAGTGTTGAGTTATGTACTGACGTGTCTGCGGCTTCGTGAGGAATATCTTCATGTTCTACTCCTGGGGAGGTATTAGTAACTTCTTTCTCTACACTGGCGGAGCTTTGCTGTTCTTGTTCTACACTGGTGCAGCTTTGCCGTTCTGATGGTGTGTTTTCTAAAAATCTTAAGCGTTCAAAAAACTGCCACTTTGAATTTTTAGCTGGTGCTGCAGATCCCGTAGATTGTTTTTGTTTGCGCTTATATCTGTTGTAGTCCCTGATCAGTTTCCATTTTTTACGGCATTCCGAATCTGTAATAAATAATTATATTATTAATGTTTTTATTTTCAGATTCATGGCGACTGGAGAAACATATGCTTCGCTATCATTCGTATTTCGTATATCACCTAATTTTTGCAAAATAAATAAAATAAGAATAACTCACCTGTTTTATTTAAGCTTTCAGCTATGCTTTTCCAAATATTGTCCTTCAAATGTTCGTCTCTGTAGGAGTCTAGTTGTGCATTGTATAGTGGAGGGTGCTGCCTGATTAGTTCAATCATCTGCTCCCTTTCGACAATACCCAAAGTATTTGAGAAGCTGGTCGTGGCTCAGATTTCGCCTATCTTCGACCCTTTCCTTGCTCCCGAGCAGCATGGCTTTGTCAGGGGACGCTCAACTGTGACCAACCTGGCGACATTTCAGGAGTACACGCTCCGCGCTATTGGGGAGGGTCATCAGGTTGACCTCGTGACCACGGACTTTTCTAAAGCGTTTGACAGACTACCCCATAGCACAGTACTGGATGTTCTCTCATCCCTTGGGGTCTTTGGACCTTTTCACGCATGGATTGCCAGCTACCTTGCCACCAGACAGCTCTCAGTGCGCGTAAACGGGGTTGTTTCCAGCCCGTTTTCTGCCACTTCCGGTGTTCCCCAAGGCTCTCACCTCGGACCTCTTCTCTTCAACCTAGTGATCAACGGTGTCATCTCCTCTCTCCATCATATTAAGTTCCTGATCTATGCCGACGACCTAAAGCTCTTCATCTCCATACGCGACCCCTCAGACTGCCTGCTCCTCCAGCGGAACCTCGACGCCCTCTCTCTCTGGTGTGAACAAAATGGTCTGTTGCTGAACCCGTCCAAATGAGCGGTCACCTCGGTCCACCGCTCACACTCTCCAGTCAACCACCTCTATCTGATCGACGGTGTTCCGCTCTCACGCGGGGACAGCATTGTGGACTTGGGTGTACTCTTGGACTCGCAGCTCTCCTTCTCTACTCACATCGCTCAGGTAGCGTCCCGTGGGATGCGGGCTCTGGGTTTTGTGAAGAGGAACACCAGAGAGTTCACTCAAGCATCGGCCCTCGTGACGCTCTACAAAACTCTCGTGCAACCAATCCTGGAGTATGCGTCTGTGATCTGGAGCCCTCACTACGATTGCCACGCCGTACAGATCGACCGAGTTTTTAGAGCTTTCCTCCGCTATCTCGCCTACAAGCTCTCAATTCCCCGTGAGAACCTGGCCTACGACGAGCTTGCACGCCGTTTCGACTTGCTGTTTCCGCGTGATCGACGGCTGTGCTCTGACGTCTCGTTCTTCCACGGCTTGCTATCTGGTCGCCATGACGCTCCGGATCTTCTCGCCTGTATTGGCTTCCACGTACCCCGCGCCGCTTCTCGTTCTGTTGTGCCCTTTGCCATCCCTTTCTCAGCTACAAACTACTTGTACAACCGCCCAATGTGTCGTCTTCCCCGACAGGTGAACCTCCTCTCCACGTCGCCCCCCTTTATCGACGTAATTTCTTCGCCACTTCCACGTATTAGGTCCACTCTCTTTCGAACTCTGAACCGACCATCATCTTCGTTACCTAACCAATTCGTGTGATCAGTGCAGTGCTAGGTTACTTTTGGCCTTCAGCTTAGATTCTGCTTTCTTCCCCTTTTCATTGATGTCATTTTCTCTGTCGCTGTACATTTACTACTACCTGCATTCATTATTGTAATTGGGCTTGTCCCGTTCCTCTTTAAATAAATAAATAAATAAATCATATTCTCACAGTCTTCGTCAGAAAAACTCATTTTTGAACACTAAACACGTGTGCTTTCACGAGCGCGACGGAGACACTACTTGTCCGGAGCAGCGACCGTCTCGCTGTCTCCTGTCTCGGTCTCCTGTCTCTGTCGCGGCGAGAACCGCCACCTGAAGGAACCCGCCTTCGGTCGCTCCGCCGTACACAACCCTAGCCCTCCACCGTACATAATGGAAGTAGCATGACATGCTACTCATGTAGTGAACTGGTATGGAAGTCACCATTGCGGAGGAGAAAACTAGGGTGAAGAGAACTCAATACGTCGCCGTAGCACAGGCGGAGTATGAGCTTTGAGCTGAGTCCCTTGAAGGAGCCCGCCTTCGGTCGCTCCGCCGTACACAACCCTAGCCCTCCACCGTACATAATAACCCGAATTTGGTATAATTTTTTTCTCCCCAGAGGCTCTCTGCCTGAAATTGGAAGCGGACGCTCGTCTCAACGCCGAAGCCCGCTCATGCACCGGCGCACTGGCCAGTCACCCCCGTTCGCGAGACATCAAATTGGACAATTTCAGCATCACTTTTCACGGCTGCGAACTCCTTCAGGACACTCGGCTTGAATTGAACTGCGGTCGCCGTTACGGTCTCATCAGTCTCAACGGAAGTGGTGAGTCCGCTGAGTCAAATATCCTTAGGATTCTAAAATATTCTATATTTGCGTTGGAATATAGAACTCGTCGTAAACTCGACTGGCAAAATGATGAGTTTGTTTCCAAGGTATACTATGGTATATCCTCAAGGACGTTGTCATCGCATCACAGGATTTATCGGCAGTTGGACATGGGGCTTCGAAGTATCGACCTGACTGAGAAGGGTCAAAAAGGGTCTATGTTTGTCCTCCGCTGGGCCTGTAGGGTCAGAGGGGACCTTCTGGCGCTCAATGGCCGGCCGGGTGTGGCTCGGGAGGACGACAATCTTGACAGGACGCTGTGCTCCCTTTGCAATCTTGGCGAAGCAGAGGACATTATGCATTTTCTGGGGCGTTGTCCGGTCCTGGCTGAGTTTCGGGCTGCACAGTTTGGAGTGACTAGGTTGACCCGCGACTCCATGATCGGAATGCTCAATGGTTTGAACTGGCTCCCGCTCGCGAGATTTTGCCAGGCTGCTTGGTCATATCGATCCGAGCTGGTTGCCCAGTTCAATTGTGACTGAAACCTCATCCTCGCCTATCAATTGGCAGCCGTGTGCTGTGTTTTCCCTGTTTTCATATTCTGTGTAGTCTTTGTCGCTCTTATTCGTTCACGATTAATTGTTTCCTTGTTATGTTCCATTGTAAAATGGTTTTTATTTATTTATTTGTAATCTCGGCTCTACAAGCATAATATGGGCTGTGTGTTTCCTCAATAGGTTAGTGCATCCTCTGGCAGACGGGCATGGCCCATTGCCATACCGTGTTATTAACACAAATGCGAATTTATTATTATTGTGTTCAATTAAAATAAACACGTTTTCTATCTTCTATCTATCTATCTATGGTATATCCTAGGGGAGCTCGGTAGTCTAGTGGTATAGATGAAGGATTTGGTTTGGTAATCCGAGTGGCCAGGGTTTGAATCCTGGATAGAGAGCGACTTGTTTGTCTTGACCCTAATATTAGTCCTCTTCACTTAAGGGGGTGAGGCAATACGCAGCCATGAGAGAAATCGTCACATCAATTTACGATCCTCTTTGGAGGTAGGCTGACGACGTCCGCGACACCTGACCCAGGTAGTCGGACGAAAATCCAAGGTGAAAGTCCTTGCCTACTTTACTTTTACTTACTATGGTATGGTATATCCGTTTTTGTCAAATGGGAGGAATCCACAGACTCCAATCCAA
The DNA here is from genome assembly GCA_019603395.1 of Cyrtorhinus lividipennis. Lineage (NCBI taxonomy): Eukaryota > Metazoa > Arthropoda > Insecta > Hemiptera > Miridae > Cyrtorhinus > Cyrtorhinus lividipennis. Next base: position 18,689,624 of record CM034006.1, read on the forward strand.
TTACAAGCTGAAATCTTGCCTATGTCAAATAACGTTTTTTTTTTTAAATGTAGAATATTTTGAATTCGGAATTCAAGAAAATGAAGGAAGTTTTTCGAAATATAAATTTAATAAGGAGGGATTTTAAATTACAAGATCTTGGATATAATACTTATTGGAATCAAACGTGGAGTTTAGAACTGTTAGTTGGTTATTCCTTCAATAATCAACCTATGTTTTCATGCTAAAAGTCAAACTCTTCGACTCGACATTGTGTATCTTAAAAGCGGGTTTTCAATAATTTTGGCACCTAGGCGTATGGGATATCATTTTCCACTAAATATTGGATCCTGAATCGATTGGGATGGGTCTGGGACCCGCCACACCCACTGTTTTCCCCACTTTGTGCACTTTATATTCATTAGAAATTAACACATTCAGTGCGGGGCAATGATGAGAAATCTTGCAGCCAACCTGATTGGAGTTCTTGCGGTTAATCACATCGTTTGGGGTTGTAGACGTAGGAAAATGTGTTCTGAGTTGTCAAAATACCTAAGTTTCGTAATTAGAGCGCAATTTAGTTCCGTCCCGGATCTGGGACGGCCGCACGGCTGGAGCGTTCAAGTGATGCTAGGAGGGCTTTCGGAGTATATTTTCTTTTCTCCTCCCTGAGTAATGAGTAATGTAATGGGATTAGTAACAACAAAACAACAAGAAAGTGAAGGTAGTTGAAGGCAGCCTAAATTATGCTTTAGAAAGTCCAGCCTGGGGTCACATAGTACCTAGTAAAATACGCTTGTACTCACGTCAAACATCGAATAATCCTTTTTTGAAGTCTCGCATTCACTTGACGAACCACCTGACCTCGTGAAGATTCAGGAACAACACTAAAAACGAACTCACCATGGCGGAGGACGACAGAAAACCGGAGGTGAACTTTGAACCCGAATATCTCCAAACTTTTATATAGGGAACTTTCAAACTGAGGTTATGTTTACCTTTCAGAGACCCTCCAGCCCCCCTTTTCATGGAAAAACAGACGATAGGAGCAGTGCGGGACCCTTGTACAGCCCGTAAACATCACATTAGAAGGTGGCTCGGATCCGGGACGGCCGCATGGCTGGCTTGTATCTGCCGTCCCGGATCCGGGACGGCCGCACTGAACGTGTTAACATGTAACACATCAACTAAAACACTGCTTTATCAAAGCAGTAACATGTGGTTTTTGATGATATGAAAGTTATGGTAGCCACTCCGGAGGTTTAACCAGAGCTGCCAATATTCCTTCTATTGAATTAGATACCTAAAAACTAGAAGAAAACATATTTAATCATTGAAACCCCTTCAAAAATGGCTTGAAATGTCGAAAACACATATCAAATGAAGCAATATACTACTTTCTGTACTAAATGCTGTTTGCCAATGCGATACTCTTTAATGGGCACAAATAGATTGAAGTGGTCCTTCTTTGATGAATTCAGTACGTTTTGTAATAGAACTGGATTTTTAACCTCAATTTCTAAGGAAGTCTAAGTACTTTTAGCTCCAAACTGATTGCATTTTTGTGAAGAACTCGTTCCCTAAACCCCCGGGAGGGTAATAACTCGATTTTGACAAAAATGGTCCAAAATAGACCTGTTTTGTACCATTTAGGAAACAGGTCTATTTGGACATTTAGGAAACAAAATCCTCAATTACACTAGGGCTTTTTCCTTTCAATTGAATCCAAATGTTTGTAAGCACCTGGATTTCAGTTCACATTTTTTTCTTTTTATTAAAATTGAATTAATTAAAAACGTATTTGCAATATTTCTGTGATTGTACGTATTTAGGTTGTATTCCTTTTAACTAAGGTACGAAACTTACTTTACATCGTCAAATGCAATTTGTAATCTACATTTCGTCTTTTTCTTTACGTCGGTAGATACATTTTTTTTCTCCATTTGCAGGAAAATCCACGTTGTTATCGGTCCTTGGAAACCGTGAAGTTCCCATTCCTGAGCACATAGACATTTTCCATTTGACGAGAGAAATGCCCGCGTCGGACAAAACGGCCCTCGAATGCGTCATGGAAGTGGATGAAGAGAGAATTCGATTGGAAGAACTCGCCGACACTTTGGTCGCTTGCGAGGACGACGGTATTTTATTTATTTACCTTAATAAATAATATGTATTTTGTTAATCACTTCACTTCACTTGAAGGCACACATCTTTTCCTTCTTACCGTATCGCCTTACACTCTCCAACAAGATTCGACGAATACCTTTTTTATGAACAGAAATAACAAAGACCCTGGAAACAAGAGATGAAACCCGATTGTCACTGAAACCTGCTCCTAAAAATTCTTCGAGCAAAATGTTCAGGTTCACCGTCGAATTATGTCATAAAAATAAATTTGAATATATTGTTGGAAAGCGGTATTTTGGGGAAGAATTTTACGAAAGAACGAGGGAATGTTTCTTTTGTCCAGCTGAGTATTAACAAGGTTTCGCGTTTTCATTCATTTCCTAACTTCATGCTAAAGTAGTGAGTACTAGTGCTTGATTATTGGAGACGTTGAGGGGTCCATCAGATGGGAAATTTGACGCTCTTCCCAACGGTTATTTTGTCAATCAACGGACTTTTGGCCGTTTGGGTGACGTCAGGTCGAAAACTGTAAAAATATAAAAATAAAAATAGATAAAAATCTCAAAACTGTCTTAAAAGAAACGTCATGGAGACAATAGATTGGATTTTTTTTTACAAGTTTTGTAATCAGTCAGTATTAATTTGAAGAAATGAGGAGAGGTTATCAATTTCCTGTAAAAAATGCGAACATACAGGGTCCGCCAACAAAGTAGGACGTTTTTGAAATGGGTAGTACTCAGCGTGGGGAACTCTGTGAGGGGTGGGGTTGGGACCATCGTGTTCACAATGAAGGGAAGTTTTTTTAGGTTAGTTGCAAAGATGGTTTGGACGATGCCACAACGTGTTTTCGCGGTAAGTCGGTTTTTAGTGAACGGTGAGTTGATAATTCAAACACAGAGAGATTTCCGTCGAGAGTACGCGATTTCTCCCAGCGGAGCTATCCCAACTCGTAATGTAATCCTAAGGTGGGTTGAAAACTTCAGGGAAATGGGCAGTGTTACGAAAAAAAGGAGGGGAGGAGATCGAACAGCGCAAACTCCAGAGAACTTCTCCACAACTCCGACGTAGACGTATCCCATTAAGGCATGTTTGGTTTCAGCAAGATGGAGCAACTTGCCATACGGCAAATGCCACGATGACCTTCCTTCGCCAAAAATTTAACGGCCGACTCATTTCTTGGTGCGGTGACGTTCCCTGCCCCCCTGGTCCCCTGACCTATCCCCCTGAACGATTTGAACAAAAATTTCTTCAAAAATTGAACATTACCAGAAAATTCCACTTCTTGTGAACAGTTAAAAAAAATATATATATTCTATCTTGAGAAATAACCGAGTTATGATTTTTTTAAATCCATCCTACTTCGTTGGCGGACCCTGTACAACGAATAAATCTATTGACTTGAACGATAACTTCAGTCATACCTAACCCAGCGTCTCCAATTTTGGCGATTCATTGTTGCAGAGTCTCAAGAACAGCTGATGGACATTTACGAACGTTTGGACGATCTGTCGGCCGGTACAGCGGGCGCCCGTGCTTGAAATATCCTCTACGGTCTCGGCTTCACTAAAGAGATGCAACAGAAAAAATGCAAAGACTTTTCTGGAGGTTGGCGAATGAGAATCGCCCTCGCTCGAGCGTTGTACGTCAAACCTCATTTGCTCCTTTTGGACGAGCCGACTAATCATTTGGACTTGGACGCCTGCGTGTGGCTTGAAGAAGAATTGAAAACGTAAGTAGGGTCTACGCTTTTATTACGGAAATGGGAAGCAAAAATGTGCCTAATTCAAAAACGTAAATATAATGATCAAGGCTTGAGGCGTGAAGAGTGAAAAGCGGCAAAAATTTTTTGAAAACAACAATTGTACTTGTAAATTGTCTGTGAAATATGCGTCTAGGAGGTTTAGGATACCAAAATTTAGGATAACTTATATTCATTATGGTTTGTGCTGCGCTTGTGGAAAGTTGTAGTAGAGAAATAAGAGATTCTAACAAGGGTTACGGGTTAACATGTGGAAAATGGGGAAAACAGTGGGTGTGGCGGGACCCGGACCCATTCCAATGGATTCAGGATCCAAAATTGTAACGGAAATCTCGAAAATACACTTTCGAATGGGTAGATAGGTACCCATTTTGACCCATGACTTCTTCCGATGGGTGCCAATCGTTCCGGGACCCGTTTCATTGGATTCAGCGTCCAAAATTTAGTGGAAAATGATACCCCACACGCCTAGATCGCCAAAAATCTCGAAAACCCATTTTTCGAAGTACACCTTTCAACCCCTACCCTGCTCAAATTTGGTCCGATCGGCCTGAAAAGTTCTGAGGACCAACTAGAGCCATGAACGGGCCCCTGACCCAAATTTCAGATTTTTAGAAAATTTTCTACTACCAAAGTCGGCGTACGGAGGACGGACATCTGACATTTTTTTATCTAGACACCTTGAAATGTCCAGAAAAAATCGGGCCGAATCGGAGAGATTGACTTTTGCATGAGATCATAGCTTGATTATTCAAGGAATAACCAACCAAAATTACTGCACCAATAAACTGACTGGACCAATAATAATAACCATTAATTTCGTAGGATATTATGTGATCGCAGCGGATCATGCCAGTTGTGTTGAACACAAATGCGGGTGTGCATCCACTGTATTTTTCGTGTTTAATTGAAATAAATTTATTTTAAAAAAAGTGATATAGCTGAAGTAAAAATGAGGAAGCAAATGAGTTAGACGTTAACCAAACAAGGATGAATATAGATTGACAGAAAAGCTGGAAAAGGAGAAACAGCGGCTCAAAGGAGTAGAAAGAATGGAAGATGAAGGAATGAAAGAAATAGGGTGAATGTTGACTGTTGTGTCATTTATGAAAACTTATATTCATTGTTTTTTGTGCTGCGTTAGTGGAATGATTTAGCAGAGAAATGAATGATTCTAACAAATATGAGCCATCGGCAGTGACAAACCTACGAACACAGTAAAGAGAGATATTACATAACTAGGTACTTTAATCTAATGTCTTTAATTTATTTACACCTATTTTTGTTCAATTTTGCAGGTATAAGAGGATTTTGGTGATCATCTCTCATTCTCAGGACTTTATGAACGGAATCTGCACGAATATTATTCACTTGAATAAGAAACGGTTAAAATACTATACTGTGAGTATTTCCATGTGATTTCTTCACTTACTGTCACGTTTGTTGTTGATTAAAAAAAAAAAGTATTTAATAATTTTTTTCAAAGGGTAATTACAACGCTTTTGTCCGCACGAGGTTGGAACTGTTGGAAAATCAGATGAAGCAGTACAACTGGGAACAGGATCAAATAGCTCATATGAAGGTAGGTCGGTAGATTGTACCTTGTTGAAGTTTCTCACGATAGAGTATGCGTTTGAAGAGTTGAGAAGAAATGGGTTTAAGGCGAATTATTTTTAAACTCTTCAAATGACAGTGACGCTGTCTCAGCTCCATTTGTTGCTTCTTCTGGGGTCCCCCAGGGCTCACATCTTGGCCCTCTTCTCTTTATCCTTGTGTTCGGTGGGCTCAGTTCTGTCCTTGTTGGGGTTCAGTTCCTGATTTTTGCTGATGACGTCAAAATCTTCTGCAGGATTCGTGAGCTTCCTGATTGTTATACTTTGCAGTCCTCTGTCAACGCCTTCTACGCTTGGTGCTCTTCAGTTGGACTTCTTCTCAATCCAGAGAAGTGCTCAATCTCTACGTTCCATCGGTCATCTGCACCCAGACTGCACACTTACACCATTGGCGCTGTTGTCCTTCGCCGCCCGCCCTTTGTCAAGGACCTCAGCGTCCTCCTAGATCATCAGCTGACCTTTTCTAGCCATATCGCCCAGGCTTCTAGTCGAGCAATGCGTGCCCTTGGGTTTTTGAAGCGGACTACTTGGGAGTTCACTTCAGCTTCTGCCCTAATCACCCTTTATCAGACCCTTGACCAGCCGCATATCGAGTAAGCTTCTGTGGTCTGGTCTCCCTTCTACTCTAGCCACATCGACCAACTCGACCGAGTCTATCGCTCCTTCGCGCGCCATTTGGAGTTCCGTACTGGATTTGCCCGTGACGACGTCGATAATATTGGAGCTCATTAGGTTTGTTCGCACAAGCACCCAAACCAGTTTCCAATTGGTTGGAAACTGGTTTGGGCGTTTGCACAAGCTCCCCGACTCCACCAGAGGGGAGCCGATGGTGGAATGGACTCGCCCACTGCAGGTCGCACAACGCATCAAACCGGTTTGAAACCCGTCAGAGCAGTCAGAGGTTCTTCCCGCTGACTGCTTTCAAACTGTTTCGCCCCTCCCCCTTCACAGCCGTTCGGCCAATCAAATCATTCCATCTACATCCGTCTTCTGCAGCGTTTCATCTGAATTCTCGCGGTTTGCCGTGGATTTCTTTTGATTAAATCCGACAAAATTATTTCTGGTAGTTGACATTTTTCAAAAAATCTGAAATTTTGGTTCAGGACCCGTTTTTTGCTCTAGTTGGCCCTTGAAACTCTTCAGCCCGATTGCACCAAAATTATGGAGGGGGGGGGGGGTGTCTCTAAATGTCTTCTCCAAAAAATGGATTTTTGAAATTTTTGGAAATCTAGGGTTGTAGGGTATCATTTTTCACTAAACTTAGGACGCTGAATCGATTGGAATGGGCCTGGGAGATTCCACACTCACTGATTTCCCCATTCTCTTGGTCCGAGAAATAACCAACCGATGTGAAAGATGTTAGTCAATTTGTTTACCTTCCATTTTGCACGTTGTTAGAGAACGGATTTTTGTAAGGGTCGGATGTTATTACGTGCTCATTTTATATTTTCTCCGGCGCTCGGGCCGGCATAATCAGGATGAGCAACTCGGTCTCCCCTAATTCTAAAGAACATACTGAGCCATTATTGGGCAGGTCATCAAGAATAAAAGGTGGTATTTAAATGGAAATTTTTCGAAGCAGATACACACCTAATTTAGTGTCAACTACGTGATTTAGTTTAGTGTGTAAATTAATTTCGATCCTTTATTCTGAATCAAGGTGCGGATAGCATCTCGTGAATTAGTGTTTGAAAACAGTGAGAATTCAAGTGTCATACATTAGATTTCACCATCCTTCACTATTTGACAATTTTGGGGTTGCACAACTTTGCGTGCTCGCTGAACCGGTTGTGTGCATTGGAAAAAATTGTTTGAGGGATCAAATTTTCATGAAATTTCTAGTAGAATGTGAATCTGCAAACAAAAATTAGAGTTCCCAATTGAAATAAGGATGTTTGATTTGAAAAAAAAAAAACAATTTTTGTTTGCTCTCATTGATAAGATTTTAGGGAGAGAGGGTGGGGGACAATTTGTGGGACACCCTGTATAATGAGCACGAAATAACGACCGACCTTAAAATTCTATTCTATCCCCTGTGATAGAATTTGCAGCGTGTTGTGATCTATTCACCTCAAAACGCAATCGGTAAAATTTTGGGGAAAAATGAGAGGTTGACCTTCATGAAAACATGGGTTGGTCATAAAAGGGAAACCAACCAAGACGGCGAGAGAAGAAAAGAGGCGGAGAGAACGGCGGTGGCTGAGGGAACGCGGGATCGGGTCAAACGCGTTCGCAGAACACCTTGGTTCCAACCAGTTGGAAACCGTTTGAAAGTTGGTAGAGGTCGCGCGTGCGCACTGCCCAAACTCCAACCAGTTTGAAATCGGTCAGCAAACTGCTACTGCGAACATACCTAATATCATCTCTCTCGACCAGTGGACCGTCGCCGTGGCGCTGATGTCATTTTTCTCCACGCTCTCTTTTCTGGCCATGTCGATTGCTCCTCTCTGTTATCCCTCATTGGCCTGCGAGCCCCCCGCATTGGTGCACGTGCTAGTGAATTGTTTGCTGTGCCCTTCAGCTTGACGAATTACCTGCTCCACCCCCCACCCCCGCCTTGGTAACCTCCTCATCTCATCACAGGATGTTGACTTCCTCACCGTCTCCAGACCCCAGCTTCATCGTCTTCTGTACCCTCGTCACTGACTTGTTTCGGTGCCCTGTCGTTTGTACTGCTATCTGCTTTCCGTTCTGTCTGCCTAATCTATTTCTTTGTTAATTGGGTTCGCCCGTAGATGTGAAATAAATAAAAATAAATAAGTAAATGACACTTTTGTGGCGAAATGACTGTTCCCTCTCATCAGTGTTTCTTTTGTGATTTTATTTACCACTTTAAAAAGCAATTTACGTGAGATTTCGGATCGTCCAAGCTCAAATAGTTCATGAAATCAGTGGAGAATTTTTTTTGAGCCCTTGAACGAATTTACGGTCAATTTGGGCCATCTTTTTCGTCAGCAAGCCAACAAGTGCAACCGTAAGGGTTCCTTTACGCTTTGTACTATGTCCATATCTGCTTACCTTAGCTGAATGGTAACAACTAAAGGCCCCCATACACGACGGAGCCAGTCCAGTCTGGTTGCCGAGCCAGATGTGAACCCAGCTGTTTATCGCCTTTCACGAAAAACTTGTTGTATCCGGGAAAAGTGCTTGAATCGGTTCACTATGCGGTTTCACCTATGAATAACCAGGAGTTGATGAATTTAGCTGCCGTTGCCGTTTGCATTTATATTAAGAAGAAGAATAAACGAAAAAGGGTATGGCAGAAAGAATGGTTATCGGCTAGAAACCAAATAACGCATGTCCGGTTGATTGAACACCTCACCCTTGAACCCGCGGACTGGCGTAATTACCCCAGGATCAATGAGGCAACATACAATATGCTGCTCAATATGGTGACACCCATGATCCAAAGGCAGGACACGAATATGAGGCAAGCCATCACGCCTCATGAAAGATTAACTGCAACGCTTCGGTATTTAGCAAGTGGCTGCACTTATGAAAAACTGAAATTTGCCACAGCTATTTCTTTTTTTATCAAATATAAAATCATATGAAATAATAAAATCATAATAATATAAAGTCAATAATAAAAAATAGATCATTGTCATTGATAAAATCATTGTCAGTGTCATAGGCTGAAGGAGTGACGTCATCGATCAGCTTGTTGTCATGGCGATAAGCCGAACACGGCCGAGCCACTATTATTTGGCCCGAGTCCATTTGGCTCCGCGAATCCCCACACACGGACGGTCCAAAGTTTGGCTCGGTGGCTCGGCTCCGTGGATTTTGGATCGTCCGAAAATCCAGCATTTTTTCGCCGAGCCACATCGAGCCACTTTCCTTTCTCATATACGGGCGAGTTTGGCTCGGCGCGGGGCCATTTGGCCCGTTGGCTCCGTCGTGTATGGGGGCCTTAAAACCTGAAGAGCTGAAGAACATGCGTAGATGGTAGCAGACACCTAGAGGAGGTGTTTGAGGGAGCCCCATGCGCGGAAGCCTGGTGGCTTGTTGTTTCTCTTAGGTGTCTCATTTTTAGTCCATAAACAGCCCCAGTTGTGGACTAACTTTTTGCTGGGTATGGTTCTCATTGCGGTTGTGTCCCATGGGATGTGAGTGCTGGGCACTCAAAGATTATATGAGTTGCAGTTTCAACTACTTCCTCACAGAGTCTGCTTAGAGTTGTTGATTGAGTCACCCCTATGTGGTTTAGGTGAAAATGCAGAGGAGCGAAGCCTTTAGCTGTTAGTAGGCCAACTATCGCTTTTAGGTCACTGCGCTTAAGTCTGAGTAGGTAGGTCCATGGTGAGTGATGGATGGGGTTTTGCCACCATACGCTCAATATTCCTCCATCTGTCGGTGTGTTTCATGTACGACCACTCCTTGATGGCAGCTCTGAAGACATTTTTGGGCAAACCTACACCACAAAGAGTGTTTTGGAGCCTCTCCTGGCCAGCTCATCGGCTTTTTCGTTTCCCTCAATGCCCGTGTCCCGCCACCCACCCAAGAGACACTATCGTGGCCTGCTAGAGCACAGAGAGTCTGCTCACAGGCCTGTGCAAGAACATGCATGTGAAAAGCTCTATTGACCACTGTTCTAAAAGAATTTTTTCAGAAAACGTAATTTTATCGTTTAGTTTCTCAACTTTATTTTTGTATTTGTTGTTGTTGTTATTATTATTTTATTTATTTATATTTTATTTCAGAACTACATTGCTCGGTTTGGTCACGGCTCGGCCAAATTAGCCCGTCAAGCTCAATCAAAAGAGAAAACGCTCGCCAAAATGGTCGCTCAAGGGCTGACGGAAAAAGTGATTTCCGACAAAACCGTCACTTTTTTCTTTCCATCGTGCGGCACCATACCTCCGCCCGTCATTATGGTTCAGGTGAGTTCGATTTATAACAGCGTCAATAGTTTTGCTTTCGGGGCGACAACCCCGATTTTATTGTTAGGACAACGCGATTTCGACGTTTCGATCCTGCCGCCATTGCTTTTGCCGCGTTGCTTCAGCTTCGTGGCTTTCTTCCCCCTCGCACGCCGCCTCGAAGGACGGGCCTGGCCAAAAATCCCAATATTGTTAGGACAATGCCATTTCTACGCTTAGCTCCCGCCATCATTGCTTCAGCTTCGTAGCCTTCTTCCCTCTCGCACGCCGCCTTAAGGTCGATCCACACTTGGCCGTGTCGTGACAGTGGCGTTACAGCGGGGCATTCACGTTCCGATTTGTCGTCCAACTTGTGGTCCTACTTTCAAAGTTGGATCACAAATCGGAACGTGAATGGGCTTGTTGGATGTTGGAGATCGAGTCGGAACATTTTGAGGGACGACTCGAAGACCCAACATCCAACTCGAGGCGGAGTCGGAGCGTGAATGGGGTTGTGGTACCACAAGCGGTCCAACTTTCCTCAGTACGTTGTTGACAGTAGACACAGTTCGGGTCGTTGACCTTTTTTTCAATCTACTGACGAGGTGTTACAATGAACAGAGAAGGAACAAGTGAATTCATTGAAGTCTATAAAGAGAGTACTTGTTTGTGGAACTCTAGTTGCGCACTGTATTTGAACAGAAATGCTCGGAAAGCAGCGCAACAACACCTGCTGGAAATTATGTTGAGGTTCAAAGCCTCCGCTAACTTGGCTTCCTTACGAAAAAAAATTGACTCCCTCCATTCAATGTTCTTTAGAGAACTAAAGAAAGTCGTAGGAAGCCAAAGTGGCACTGGTACGGGAGCTGACAACTTATATGCGCCTAACTGGGTGCACTATGACGAGTTAAGTTTCTTGGCAGAAGTACAGCAACCATCCAAGACCGGCAACGATTCCCTTGAAGCCATTACACCTTCACCCGAAAATCGCAAAGTTGCAACAAGGCGCTGTTCACATGTAACACTATCACGCATAACGGTATCTTGTTTACGAATTAATGGTCCAACTTTTCGAGTAAAAGCTTAAAGGTGTCTCTATGCCTGAGTTCTGGTAATCTTCCTGATCTATAACGTTCAGCAACTTTGTGTCACAAAAGTTCACCCGATCAACGAATAGTTGCTTCTCCCAACACTTTTTTCCTTCTTTTGCAGCGGTAGACTTAATAAGCACAGTCCTGCCATTTTCCTCTCCATTACATTATTCTCGAACTGTGCTCGGTGCATTTTCTCGATCTTTTGCTCTCACTGGGCGCACAGCTGAGACTGAAGTTGGACCTCTAGTCGGATTGCAAGTCGGAGCGTGAGTGGTGCAAACGCTCCGACTAGTAGTCCCTCCTAGTTGGACGACAAATCGGAACGTGAATGCCCCGCTTACCGGAACGTGATCCGTCCGGCGAGGGTAACAATATTCTTCCAGGGGAATGAAGGAGCCTCTTCCCACTCGCTAGGCACGCTAGGGCGGAGGCGAGATGGAGACCAGAACGAGACAATGTGGAATGAAAGGCGGAGAACCAGGATGAGACAAGGCGGAGACCAGGATGAATCAAGGTGGAGGCATGGTGGATACAAATCGTAGACAAGGTGGAGACCAGGCCGAGACAAGGCGGAGACCAGGATGACACAAGGCGGAGGCTAGATGGAGAACAGAACGAGACTAGGCGGAATGAAAGGCGGAGAACAGGATGGGTCTTTCGTTTATTATATACAGTACAATAACATTATCAAGGGCGGCGGAACGATAACGGCAGAAGGGGGAGCAGGCGGGCGGCCCAGAGGCCTGGCGGAACGATAACGGAAAAGGTCCAATAAGTTAACTAATCATGTTGGGTTCAGTTCTGAGTTCGTATCAGATGACGAATTTTTTTCATTGAACTTGCTTTACAAAAACACAACTGTTCTGATCTAAGTACGATGTGAACATACTCGGAAGGATCGTGAACTAAAAGTAACGCCGCGTTATAACGCGTCCTGTGTGATTGGGCCTTTATTTGATTCACTCTTTATTTGATTTCCACACGAAACTAACATGTCTCTTGGCAACCACCACATGGTGCCACCACATCTCCCCTATTATCCCCTCCCCCCTCGCTCCTCTTCAGATATCGCCGGTTTCTGATGTACAGCCTTCCGCTATCACCCTTGACCACATACTTCCGGTACGGGCCTCTGTCGATGATGACGCCGTCGGCATCTCATTTCTTGGTGATGGGATTTTGTAGCCGGACATAGCTGCCAACTTGAAGGGAAGTGAGATCTCGGGCGTTCTTGTTGTATTTACTCGCCGCCGCCGCCTTCTGGCGGGCGATGTCGCGATCCAAGGTGCCCGATGCCTTTTGCCTCTCTTTGGAGAATGATTTGTAGTGAGCTGGCACGAGAGATCTCAGGGGATGTCCAAATAGGATTTCGGATGGTGACCGTCTGTTGGAGGTTGGCGTATTCCTGAACTCCAGAAGCCCTGCATGATACGCTTCCTCATCTAGGACACCCCCTTTCATGCATTTGACAATCAGCGCCTTCATGACCTTGACCCCGGCCTCAGGGTGGCCATTGCTCTGGGGGAAGAATGGTGAGGATGGTGATAAGGACACATTCCATTTCCTCAGGAACTGCTTGAATGTGAAAGAGGAAAATTGTGGACCACCGTCGCATCTGATCCGGATGGGAACTCCTGTCTGAAAATATTTTGCGCAGGCTAGCTACGATTGTTTTACTATCGGGGCATCTTGTTCCGAATTGGCAGACAACCGGCCACCCCGAAAGCCTGTCCACATATACCATAAAATTTTTCCCTTCTGTCGTAAACAAATCCATGGATACGTCTACGAATGGTCGATTTGGTACCGGGTCATAAATCATGGTTTCTTTTGGGAGTGACGGTCGTGATTCTTGACACGAACTGCAGGCTTCTACCATGTTTTTTACGTCACTTGTGATGGATGGCCAGTAAACCGTTTGGCGAGCTCTTTGTTTCGTCATTTCAATCCCTTGGTGTGACATATGAAGTTGCTTCAATACTTCTTTGCGCGCTGGTTTAGGGATCATAAGCTGGCATCCCTTCAAAATCATGCCATCCACAATTGTCAAGGAATGTCTCACGCCCCAGTATGGAAGTAAATCGGCCTGGAGAGCTGCCTTATTGGAGGGGAACCCCTCTTCAATCTGTTTCTTCAAGGCCTGGTACTCCGTCGGTTTCTGCCAGCTCCCTTAAGGTCGTTAATGAGGGATCTTGTAATTCCACTTCGTACACCGTAGATATCCGGAGTACAAGAGGACCGTCAATTTCCGCCAGAAGGTCGTCTTCTTTCGGAGCGGACACCGGAGCACGAGAAAAGCAGTCCGGGACCAAGTGCTTTTTCCCTTCTCTCCATTCCATTTCACAATTGAATCCAGTTAACAGTGGACCAGGTTCTTCAGGCGTTGCAGCCTTGGATTATCAATTTCATCTACAGTTTGTTTGTTTATGATCGATAGGAGGGGCTTGTGGTCGTTGACAATTGTGAAACAATGTAGTCCTCGAAGATAAATCTTACATTTCCACACGGCCCACACTATCCCTAACATTTCTATTTCGATCATAGCATACCCCATCTCTGTATTTGTGAGAAATCGCGACCCACACTGTACCATGTTCTGATCTAAGTACGATGTGAACATACTCGGAAGGATCGTGAACATTAACTAACTCTTTATTTGATTTTCACACGAAACTAACATGTCTCTTGGCAACCAACAACGAATTTAATGCTTCGAAAAAGTGAATATTTGAAGAGTAAGAGAACCCATGGAGCATTCGTTTTAACAAGAGAGTTACCAGATGATCGTTACGAACTATTTTCGTCTGAATGTATAGGAATTTAGAGGAGTCCATGAATTAGTTTTAGCGTCGCCTGCGCCTCATTGTTCGTCTGGCCTTAAGCTGCAGGGCATTCTTCCCCCTCGCGCGCAGCCTCGGTGGAAGAGCCTGGCAGGAAATCCCGATTTCATTGTGAGAACAACGTGATTTCGACGCTTTGCTCCCGCCGCCGTTGCTATCGACGGGTTTCTTCAGCTTCGTTGCTCTTGTCCTCTCGCACGCCGCCTCAATAGACGTGCCTGGTGAAAACCCCGATTTTGCAGTTGGAACAAGGCGATTTCGACGCTATGCTCCCGCCGCCGTTGCTATCGTCGGGTTTCTTCAGCTTCGTTGCTCTCATCCCCCTCGCACGCCACCTCAATAGACGAGCCTGGTGAAAACCCCGATTTTGCAGTTAGAACAATACGATTTCGACGCTTTGCTCTCACTGTCGCATTGCATTGGCAAATGACAATTATAATCCCTTTTTGACTCGATCTAAATTGTCAAAAAATAGATTCACAATCGAGATTTGTTGTTTATTTATTTTTTCAGAATGTGAGCTTCAGATATAACGATAGCACTCCGTGGATCTACAAAAATCTCGAATTTGGAATCGATTTAGACACAAGGTTGGCGCTTGTTGGGCCAAACGGAGCTGGGAAAAGTACCCTGTTAAAACTCTTGTATGGTGAGGTGAGTATTTTTATATTTTTCATTATACTACTATTATTATGTATCTCCTTTTTGGTTGGTTATTCCTTGAATAATCAACCTATATTTTCATGTGTGATGAATAAACCTTCTCAAAATTAAGGCTTTAATCAAATTAAGAACTTGACATATTGAAACTGAATTATAGAAATCAAAGTTACAAAGTAGGTAGTTAAGTAAACACATGTAACGCGCGTTCATATCAACGGAGTAGTAATAATCTCATGACATTCTCCCCCTCTCAATTAAGAAGGTAGTCCTTAAGATAAGCTGGAGGTTTTCTCTGTCTCGAGGATCTTCTTAGATCAGTTGGTAAAGTGTTCTGGAATGTGTTGGGGGGAGCCGGGGAGGATGTTGAATTAGGCGGAGGTGGTATCGCTTCTGGAGTCGGAATATGTAATATTGGAGTAGCAGTAATATCTTCTACTGGCGCCTGCTGAAATGGAGTCGGAGTGTTATTTTCCAAACAACGATTCCGTTCTATGTCGTCTGGATCTTGATGGCCAGCAATGGAGCTATCTCCAGCTGGTGCCAGATGCTTGAGTGACACCGTCGATTCCTTTCCATCCGGTCTGCGTATTAAAGCGTATTCTGGGTTAGCTTCTATTAGGTCGACTTCTTCGACCAAGGGGCTGTATTTTGAAGACCGAACGTGGACTTTCAGTAAAACTTTTCCGGGATTCGCAAGCCAGGATGGAATAGTAGCCCCATTAGTAGAACGCCTGGCGTGATTGAACATTCGTTCGTGAGGAGTGCAGTTTATGGAGGTGCACAGTAGAGACCGTATGGCATGTAGAGACTAATAGACATAACCTGTTCCCACTGTGATATCTTCCATCCTTTATTTTTCAAGGCCAATGATACAGTTTTCCACAGAATGCCGTTATATCTTTCGATCAAACCATTTCCACCTGGATTGTAAGGAGTTGACGAGCTGGTAGCAATCCCTTGTGCATGAAGGTAGTCAGTAAGCTCCTTAGAAAGAAACGATGTCCCTCTGTCCGAGTGAATGTATGCTGGGGTCCCGAATATGGTAAATAGATTGAACAGTTTGTTTTTCACTGTTGAAGCCGTCATGTCCCGACAAGGATAAGCAAAGGGGAATCTGGAGTATTCATCAATAATGGTAAGAATGTAGTGATTTCCAGAGCAGGAAGGGACTGGTCCCTTAAAATCAACATTAAGCCTCTCAAAGGGTCGTGTAGCCTTAATGAGGTGGTTGTCAAGCGGCTTGAAGAAACGCGGTTTCAGTTCAGCGCAGATAGAACAGGAAGATGTGATGGATTTGACGTCACTTAAAGAGAAAGGTAAGTTCTTTGATCGTATCCAGTGGAACATTCTCGTTACTCCTGGATGGCAAAGGGATTTGTGTAAATTTAACAATTCTTCGGTATTCATGGCTCCGCAAATTCTGGACATTGGGTCGGCTACTTTATTAAGTTTGCCTGGACGATATTCAATATCAAAACTGTAGCAAGATAGTTCCAGTCTCCAGCGCTGTATCTTATCATTCTTGATTTTACTTGAGTGTTTGAGGTTGAAGATGAAAGACAGAGCTTCTTGGTCAGTTATTAGCTTGAAGTGGCGGTTTGTAAGGAAGTGCCTCCACTTTCTGAGAGTTTCGATGATTGCTGTGGCCTCTTTTTCAATTGAAGGATATCCCTTCTCAGTTCCACTGAGTGTTCGCGAAAAAAAAGCGACCGGACGCCCGTTCTGGGATAGCGTACCTGCTACAGCGATATCTGAAGCATCTGTCTCAACAACTAGTGGAACATCAGGGTCTACACAAGCAAGCAAAGAATTGGCAATGTCTCTTTTAAGATTCTCAAAAGCTGCAAGAGCATCGGAAGACAAAGGAAATGAGTGAGCATCAATCAAAGCACGAATTTTCTCAGAGAATTTTGGTATCCATTTCGAATAGTAGGCGAACATCCCAATAATTCTCTGCAGAGAGTCCTTGTTGGCTGGAGGGGGCATGGACAGCAAAGGTTGTAAGCGGTCAGGATCAGGTCTGACGGATCCATTTTCTATTAGGTACCCCAACAGCTTTATTGATTTAGAAGAGAAAGTACATTTCTTGTCATTTAGTCGAAGATTATATTGCTTTGCTACATCTAAGAAGCGACTCAAGTTTCGATCATGCTCTTCTTTGGTGCGACCACAAACTGTGACGTCATCAATGTAGCAACGGACACCCTCGAGCTGTTCAAGATCCACAATTCTGTCAATGAATTTTTGGAATGCAGGTACTCCATTTGTAACTCCGAATGGCAGCCTGGTGAACTGATACAGCCTGCCACCAGCCTCAAAGGCGGTATACGGCCGTTCATCAATACAAATTGGTATCTGATGATAGGCGCTTTCGAGGTCTATAGTGCTAAAATGCCTGTATTGGGCAACCTCCGCCACAACCTGTTGGGAATGGGATATGCATCCAACTGGGTAAATTTGTTTATTGTACTTGAATAGTCAATCACCATCCGCTTCTTGTGATTGGCATTTTTAGTAACCAAAACTTGTGCTCTCCAAGGTGAACAGCTTGGTTCGATTATACCAGCTTTTAGAAGCTTTGAAATCTCGTCTCTGATGAACTGACTGTCGACAGCCGAGTGTCGTCTTGATTTAGTTGCAATGGGCTTGTTTGGCAAAAGATTTTGAAAGATTCGAATAGGCTGTACGTTGGCATGAGGAAAAACAGTCGATAAAGAAAGTGGTGGATTGTTGCCCCCAAAATTTACGTCAAGGCGCGAGTGACTTGAGAATATCGTGTCCAATGATGACGTCAGCACATAAGTTAGGGAGGACTGACAGTTTTATTCCTTTGTAAGAATGATCGAGCAATTTGATGTCAGCAGTGATACACCCTTTCAAAGTTGAAGACAACGATGTGGATGCCATGGATACTCTTCCCATTTGTGGGAGAATTTCAAACCCATGGGTTTTTGTAAAAGATTCGTTTACGAAACTTCCGGAACTACCAGTGTCAATTAGACATTGTGCGATTTGTCCATTGACAGTAGCACGAATGGTAGTTTTGGAAAGTGAATCTGGCGAAGAGGCTCCTACAACCCTGGCAACGAAAGTACCTGTCGGCTCAGATTCAAAAACAGATGCTGTTGTTTTCCTTGACTTTAGTTTTTTTGACAGACAAACCTTTGAATAGTGCCCCAGTTTCTGGCACAAGGTACAAGTGGAGTCACGCGCAGGACACACAGCTCGGGCATGTAAAACGTCACCGCAAAAATAGCACTTTTTCTTTGCTATTTGGGAGGAGTTGCATTGCTCCACAGCAATAGCAGGTGGAACTTCATTTGAGAACAACTCTGAATTTTTTACTGCCGTTTCAATAGTCCTGGCTTGTTCTTTGGCTTCGCGAAGTTGGAGTGTTTTATTCTCCAAAAGTCTTTGACGAATTTTTGGTGATCGAAGACCCGCGATAAAGGCATCTAGAATATGATCATCTTTATTCTGAGTCGCCGAAACAGCTTGAAATTCACAATCTTTGGCGAGCGTCTTAAGAGTTACAAGGTATTGACTAATTGATTCTGAAGAAAGTTGTTTTCGATTAGCTAACTGATGTCTCGCAAAGATGACATTTTTCTGTTTTATGTATATCGAAGCTAGTGTAGCAATCGCAACCTCAAAAGAATCGCAGTCGTAGATGAATTCAAATACATTCGAAGAAAGGAAATTAGAAAGTACCTTTAAGCGGTCTTTGTTACCAACCTCAGCTTTGTCGATGAAGTTTTCGAAGGTTCGTAGCCAATGGATCCACTCGCGTTGAGACGCTGGATTGTCCGGGTCTATAGAGAAGCGTTCTGGCCTGTAGAGCTTATCCATTTTCTTAATTTGATTAAATTGTGATGAATAAACCTTCTCAAAATTAAGGCTTTAATCAAATTAAGAACTTGACATATTGAAACTGAATTATAGAAGTCAAAGTTACAAAGTAGGTAGTTAAGTAAACACATGTAACGCGCGTTCATATCAACGGAGTAGTAATAATCTCATGACATCATGCAAATGGTCAACCTCTCCGATTCGGCTCAAAATTTTTTTCTGGACGTTTCATGATGTCTAGATCAAAAAAATCTGCAAATTCTTACACACGGGTTGGTTATTCCTCGAATGGGGGAAACAGTGGGTGTGGCGGGTCTCAGACCCATTCCAATCGATTCAGGGTCCAAAATTTAGTGGAATATGATACCCCACACGCCCAGGTACCAGAAATCCTGACACATACCAAATGGGTGGATACATACCCATTTTGACCCATAACTTCTTCCGGTGGGTGCCAATCGTTCTGGGACACACATCATTGAATTCAGCGTCCAAAATTTAGTGGAAAATGATACCCCACACGCCTAGGTAGCAGAAATCCCGAAAACACATAATCAAATTGGGTAATAAATACCCAATTTGACCCATTACTTCTTCCAGTGGGTGCCAATTGTTCTGGGACCCATTTTATTGGATTCAGCGTTCAAAATTTAGTGGAAAATGACACCCTACTCGCATAGGTAGCAGAAATCCCAAAAACACATATTCAAGATGGGTGTATCTATGGGGCACTACGACACTAATTTACTAATATAATATTGAGAAAACGTAGGTAATTTAGAAGGCTATAATAATTGTATTAAATTGAATTGAATGGTACGAATAAAAAGCTCGGACAGTAAAAAGAATTGTAGGCAACTGCTCAAAATTGGTTGCTAAGTTTAACAGCTGGTTATAAACAACAGGATATGACGATGTGTTTTGTTTGTCTATTCGGCTGAAGTCACCCACTTGGGTAATAAATACCCAATTTGACCCATTACTTCTTCCAGTGGGTGCCAATTGTTCTGGGACCCATTTTATTGGATTCAGCGTCCAAAATTTAGTCGAAAATGACACCCCACTCGCCTAAATCACCCAAAATCTCGAAAATCCATTTTTCAAAAAACACATTTTGACCCCTACCCCCTCCAAATTTGGTCCGATCGGGCTGAAAAGTTTCGAGGACCCATCTCGGCTGGGAACAGACCCCTGACCCAAATTTCAGATTTTTAGAACATTTTCTACTACCAAAAACGGCGTGGACAATGGACGGCGGACGGCGTACGGCGTACGGCGGACGGCGGACGGCGGACGGCGGACGGCGGACGGCGGACGGACATTGACCTTTTTTGATCAGGACATCATGAAACGTCCAGAAAAAAATTTTGAGCCGAATCGGAGAGGTTGACCATTATCATGAAAACATAGGTTGATTATTCAAGGAATAACCAACCAAAAGGTCAATGTCTGTCCGCCGTCCGCCGTCCACGCCGTTTTTGGTAGTAGAAAATTTTCTAAAAATCTGAAATTTGGGTCAGGGGTCTGTTCCCGGCCTAGGACGGTCCTCCAAGCTTTTTAGCCCGATCGGACCTAATTTGGGCGGGGTAGGGGTCAAAATGTGATTTTTGAAAAATGGATTTTCGAGATTTTGGGCGATCTAGGCGAGTGGGGTATCATTTTCCACAAAATTTTGGACGCTGAATCAAATGAAATGGGTCCCTGAACGATCGGCACCCACTGGAAGAAGTTATGGGTCAAATTGGGTATATATTACCCATTTGGATATGTGTTTTTGAGATTTCTGGAACCTAGGCGTGTGGGGTATCATTTTCCACTAAATTTTGGACGCTGAATCAAATGAAATGGGTCCCTGAACGATCGGCACCCACTGGAAGAAGTTATGGGTCAAATTGGGTATATATTACCCATTTTGAATATGCGTTTTCGAGATTTCCGGTACCTGGGCGTGTGGGGTATCATTTTCTACTAAATTTTGGATCCTGAATCGATTGGAATGGGTCTGGGACCCCCCGCACCCACTGTTTCCCCATTTCCCCCATGTTGAAGAAATGAGTCTCCATGCGCCTGGTCCGAGGAATAACCAACCCCTGTGTAAGAATTTGCAGCGTTTTTATATATATAATGCAATTGTCTACTGCACTTTTGTTCTCTTCAATGTCCTGTAGTTGGTGCCGACTGAGGGTATGATTCGAAAGAACTCCCATTTGAGAATCGCCCGCTACCACCAGCATCTCCTCTCTCTGCTCGATCTGGATATTTCGCCTTTGGACTACATGTTGAAGAGTTTCCCCGATGTGAAAGAGAAAGAAGAAATGAGGAAAATCATCGGCCGTACGGTCTGACCGGAAGGCAGCAGGTTTGCCCGATTCGGCAGCTGTCGGACGGTCAACGGTGTCGGGTCGTTTTCGCCTATTTGGCCTGGCAGGCCCCGCATCTTCTTCTGCTCGACGAGCCGACCAATCATTTGGACATGGAGACTATCGACGCGCTCGCTGAGGCCATAATCGAATTCGAAGGTGGAATGGTGCTTGTCTCTCACGACTTCAGGCTCATATCGCAAGTGAGTAAAGGAACGAGTAAAGGGAACCCCCTGGAAGAGGTTATGGGTCAAAATTGGTATACTATCTACCCATTTTAAATGTGTTTTTTCGAGATTCCTGGCACCTAGGCGTGTAGGGGTATCATTTCACACTAAATTTGGGACATGGTACATCCACCATTTTGCCCATTTCCCCCATGTTTGAGATTTTCGACGATTTAGGCGTGTGAAGTATTGTTTCCCACTAATTTTTGGACGCTGAACCGATTGGAATGAGTCTCCATGCTCCTGGACCAAGGACACTGAGAAAGAATTTGCAACGTTTTTAATCATTGGAAGCTGAGATTTGTCCAACGTATTGGAATTTATTAAATTATTTTCACAAAACAGTCTTGCTGATTGTCGTCTGAGTCGCTGCTAAATGCGGAAATTTTGGTTTTGACGTGAAAACTCGCAGAAAATTAATGGAATGTCAAACGTGAACTGGAGGAGTCAGGGTAGGATTCTTAGGTATGGGGAAGGCCTGAACTCGGACCACTAAACGCAACCTGTCAGTACGAGCCTAACTCATTGAATGGTCAAATACATGCGTATCTGAGCAAAACCCGACGGGTTTCGTGAAATAGATTTTCAAATCACTCAACTTTATGCATATGAAAACTTGATCTCACAGGGGAGATCTCTCTCAATTAATGAGCTTTTGCTCATGAAATGATCTCTAAGCTTTTGCTCATCTTTATGCACACCCTTAGGCACAATATTAAGCTCAATTTAACCTTCCGGGCTAGTAAGATTAGTTTCGGACTATTCGTCTTCGCATTTTACCTCTAATCAGGGTGAATTTTAATTGGTTGTTTTCAGTTCTCTTTGTTTTGTAACCGTTCACTAACCTCATTCCCTTCCGCCGTGTTTGTTATCCTTCATTACAATTTGTTAAGAACTGTTTGTATTTGTGTGAATAAACTTCGAGCACCAAATAAATAGTGGCCACTGGCAAAGAGAGAAAAACAAAAAAAAAAAAAAAAAACAAAAACAAAACATTCGAATTAATTTCAGAAGGGGCGAAGCCTTAAGCTCACCCCTCACCTCAGGGAATCCCAGAGACCATGGGTAGGGGCATACCCCCTCTCATGGTCTGGGTATATCTGCCACTCCAGTGAATAAGTGGTCAAGTCGAATTTTCCCCAAAATGAGTTAACCGCCATAAGGGAAGCGGAATCGTGTTACCTTTGTTGTGAATAGGTGGCCAAGTCGGGCGTTGGCTTGAAACGGAGTTATATCGATGTGCGTTTTTGTCCATCTCATGATTTGAGAACCATAGTTGGTTAGGTCATGTTAACTAAATACACACGGATGTCGTGAATGGATAACTGTGTCCAGGTGCAGTTAACCATTCATGCACCAACAGTTTTCTCGCACCAAAGTGAGCAACTCAAGGCTTCAAAACTGAACTGGATAAGTCGAGTTACCTACTTAAACACGAAGGCAACTGTAAGAGTTATATTCCTGCCAGTTTTAGCCTCTAAGCGGACATCACTGCCACGAATCTGTTTGCCCACCCATTGCCTAGACGCAACCTTTGAACTTGCAAGGGAGGAGAAAAAGAACAACTGTTTTGATTAGGTAATTAATATTTTTCAAAATTGAAATAATCTATAAAATATTAGCATGAGAAATTTTGACAAAATAAATTCCTACCTATCAGCTCAACCAGATTGACTCTAATGTTCTTTTCTACCTCGCCTGTTCTTCTGGAAGGTCGGAGAGGGTGATTTTTCTGGAGGCCTTTGAGTGGCTGCCGTAGTGCAGATTCTAAGGGCCGAGTTCTCCAGCGGGTTTTGCTGGGTCCAAAGCGTGTTCCGGGCCGAACTTGAACTCCTGCGGTCCGGCTCGTGATTCTAGCGGTCTTTTAGGGCTGTCGAAGCACACACTTCACCTGCTGGACATAGAATAGTTTTCCTCGATTTCTCGTGTTTTCTCCTGGGCCCAAAGTTTGCGCAAGTTTTCCTTTGGGCCCACCCCTCAGCCAATCGTTTGGTTCTAGGCGTCCCCAAAATTGCTCCAAACTCTTGAAGGGGGTTCGAAAGAGGATTTTATTCGGTGAAGTAAGCAGTGGTGGGATCTTGAAATATCCAATCGCTCGATGGGCGGTGTCTTCCCATCTGCTGACTCGCCGGACACGTGGAGCTTTTGAGAGCGCCTCAAAATCCGAAATGTTGCGGATTTCTCAGCGCTCGAGTTTTCTCACGGCCCGTGAGAAAATGCTTTGCTGGTGATCCTGCGGCGACGGATGTCTGGGTTTCGAGTTTCTCAAGGGTGTCGTCTCCTCGCTGCTGTCGGGTCTGAGCGTACGACTTCAAATTGTACGGTTTTAAGTCGTACACATTCCACCTTGTCTCGTTCTGGTCTCCATCTCGCCTCCACCTTGATTCATCCTGGTCTCCGCCTAGTCTCATCCTGGTTTTGGTTGGTTATTCTTTCAATAATCAACCTATGTATTTGCCTTTTACTCCACCTTGCCTCGTCCTAGTTTCCGCCCTGTCTCATCCTGTTCTCCGCCTTTCATTCCACCTTGTCTCGTTCTGGTCTCCATCTCGCCTCCGCCTTGTGTCATCCTGGTCTCCGCCTTAATCGGCCTGGTCTCCACCTAGTCTCACCTTGTCTACGATTTGTATTCACCTATTCCACTAAATTTTGGACGCTGAATCGATTGGAATAGGTCTGGGACCCGCCACACCCACTGTTTCCCCCATTCGAGGAATAACCAACCCGTGTGTAATAATTTGCAGGGTCTTTTATAAGCATATTGTACCATGTACATTATGATAAAACCACTTTTAGCGTGAGAATTGTTTTCTTTCACGGATTCTCAAAATTAGAAGGTACTTAATGTGACAAATTCATAAAAATATTGTTTATAATAAGTGAATAATTAGTGAAGTACGAGCCAAATTGTCTGTGCACATAATATGTGCATAACATATTATGTTCATCTCAATCTCAAATTGACGGTAAACTTCATTATCAGATTCCCAATAAAGTCAACCGAACGGTGTTGTGATAGCAAAATGTAGGTAGCAATAGGGTGATTCCCTCCAAATTTCAACTTCCTAAACAAAAATCCGGATTTTAGGTGGTGGTTCAAACATTAAAAACGCTCTCCTGAAAAGTTGGGAAATTTGAGTTACCCACTTATTCACTAGAGATATGAAGGCTGAACTCAGCCTGACTTTGATTCATATTACCCCTTTTGCCGTGCTCTTCTCACCTAATGAGCTATTTTTTTGCTTATCTTTTTCTCTTATTCAATAGTCCTCAAACATATATACAAGTTTTGGTTCGCAAACACAAACTTTAGTTTTTAAAAAGCAAACTTTTATTAACACACAGAAATTTAGGGTTTACACGTCACAATGGGTCGTCTTTGGCCGAATAGCAAATTCTTATCACTTCAGGTAGGTTGTTTTAGTTCTTAGGTCTGCACACTACAACACAATTTATTCCATACGAGTGCCAGCTTAACTAGTATAAATTCAACATCTTCCTTCGTCATTGTTATAGTGCCGTCTTAGGCCTGCTCGTAAGGCACTTACATAGGCAGTAAAGTGTATTCTGCTAAAGCATAAGAGTTAAGAAATAATATTGTTAAGGAACCTTGAGAAAGTTTCTAACACAATTCATGTGTTTCAGGTCGCCGAACAGATATGGGTGTGCGAAAAGGGGACGGTCACCAAATGGCAGGAGGGCATTCAAGGGTACAAAGAGCACCTCAAAGCCAAAATCACCAAGAAAAACGACGCCGCCGAAGCCCGCAGAAAATAGCTCTTCAACGACAACACCTTCCGCCTATTCACCCGTTCCACTTTCACGATTAAAAAACAAAATTAAATTAATTTTTCTCTTCCGAAAAATACAGAAACCAATCGATTTTGGTGACTTGAAAATCACGGTTGATCCGACATAAGTGAGCGTTGAAATTTTATCATCGAAGTGCGCGAGGTGTTATTTACATTAATCTTTACGATGAAGTGTTTACAATGGAATATAATAAAGATTAACGAAGTTGATGAGTTCAGTTGTTAGCTACTTAGCGGCGGTACCCTTCATGAAAATAAGAGAAAAGATGAATAGGTACCTCAATGAATAAAAATACGGAATGTCGAATTTGGGCACGTTCTGACAGATTTTTGTTGGTTACTCCTTGAATAATTAGAGTGAATCTCTCCGATTCGGCCCAAAAATGTTTTTTGCAGCGTGTCTTGATCAGAATAAGCAAATGTCCGTCAGCCGTCCACGCAGATTTTGGTAGTATTTTCTAAAAAATCTGAAATTTGGGTCAGGGACCCAATTCCGGCTCTAGTTTGTCCTCAAACACATGAAAGAATCCTCGTAGAAACAGCCACCAACACGCCACCTCCGATAGCTTTAGTACTCGTACGTGCGGTTCTGTCTGTTCTATACAAAATGTAGTTAGGAAGGCCCAGTTCACTATCCAGCCACCGTATCATCTAACCTGGTTCTGAGAAAAACAACAAATCGTAGTTTAAGGTAGGGCTCAAACATTTCATGGCAGCCAATTTGGTCCTCAATCTGGAATTAAATGTATGGGGTTAGGTCATGATAATGGTCAACCTCTCCGATTCGGCTCAAAATTTTTTTCTGGACGTTTCATGATGTCCTGATCAAAAAAGGTCAAAGTCCGTCCGCCGTACGCCGTCCTGATATACCTGCGCTAGACTGTTCCTGAGGCCATGTGGCCCATTACAGTCTATCCCAGTCGTGTTTTCCCTTTTTCTTTCCTTTGCGCTAGATCATCTGGGAGCCCCGCTCTATGGCTCCATGGCTTCCCCGTATATCAGGCACCCCACCCTCTTCCGGCGTCCGCCTGCCTGTGGCAGCCCAGGGTGGATCTCGTGGAGGTGCCGGGTTTTCCAAGGGGTCTTTTAGTTCAATCTTTTGCTCTGCTAGGCCTCCGTACTACCAGCCACCTTTAAAGGTGGCGGTTCGCGCCGCGACAGAGACAGGAGACAGCGAGACGGTCGCTGCTCCGGACAAGTAGTGTCTCCGTCGCGCTCGTGAAAGCACACGTGTTTAGTGTTCAAAAATGAGTTTTTCTGACGAAGACTGTGAGAATCTGATTGAACTAATCAGGCAGCACCCTCCGCTATACAATGCACAACTAGACTCCTACAGAGACGAACATTTGAAGGACAATAAAATATTCTAAACATCTGAGACAGCAAACCGAACGCATTTTCCGATACTCGTCTCGCACGACAAAGGCGGTAGTTAAATATTTCTTTGCTTGAATCGTTTTTTGCAACTCTTCTAGCGTACGGTTTCATCATATAAGTATCAAGACTAAATGCTTCATCTGAAACTAAAAAATGGGGTAATATTATGTTCAAATTTGGTAGATTTTTTGGTTCTGGAAAATTAAATTCATTTTTCATGATTTGTTTCCCCATTGTAGACTTTTGGAATATTCCACTATCTCCTTCTTTGCCATAAGAGCCAACGTCTACTGCAATGAACTTGTAATTATGGTCTACAATAGCCAGAAGAACAATGGAGTAATACTCCTTATAATTAAAATACAGCGACCCACTATTTTCAGGGGCTCTTATTCTTACGTGCTTCCCATCAATAGCACCTGTGCAAGTGGGGAATTGCCATTTGTCCCAAAATCCTTCAGATATACGCCTAAAATCACCTTCTTTTGGAATAGGCATAAAAATAGGCACCAAAACAGTCTTTAAATGTTTTAACACCTCTTTGACTATTTGTGAAATATAAGAAGGTGATATACGAAATACGAATGATAGCATTGTTTTTTTCATTAAATTTAATACGTAATCGAACTGTGTTTTATTGAGCCGAAAATACTTCCTGAATATATTGTCATCAAACATCAGGTGCTTCTTTACTAATAGCGAAAATGATCCTTCTTGACCTCTAGTTAAATATAAATCCTTAATAGGTAATCGTCTTTCAGTTTTGTATTTGTAATAATAATATAAGAGCAAATCATCGTCTTCTTCTTCCTCCAATAGCAGCTTCATTACTAGGTTTTCCATCACGACACAAAACACCACTGACTTCATCGACAGACTCTCTTGAACTGAGCGTTTGCTTGATGACACTTGTCGCGATCTTCGGTCTCAGACTCCTGTCTCGGTCTTTCTGTCTCTGTCGCGGCGCGAACCGCCGCCTTAACGCGCCTCTTCTTGTGCTTGCGGTCTTCCATCATTGGCATGTAATGAGCTTTAGGGTGGGGGTGGCTGTGGAGCTGTTGGGACTTCGTTCTGGTCTCCACCTCGCCCCACCTTGTCTACGATTTGTATCCACCTATTCCACTAAATTTTGGACGCTGAATCGATTGGAATGGGTCTGGGACCCGCCACACCCACTGTTTCCCCCATTCGAGGAATAACCAACCCGTGTGTAAGAATTTGCAGATTTTTTACTCGGCCGAACTCCAGCTCTGCCGATTCCACCGACTCCCCGACTGAGGTGTTTAGACTAGATCCGATTTTTCAAACGATTCTACCGATTTTCGTCAGTTGCCCCGGGCCCTTCGTATAATATGGAAGATCTAGCAGCGTTAGAATTTCTAAATGAAAACTCACTGTTGAGATATATGTTGATGGTTGAGCGTCGGGAATGGGCGAATGACATTTTTATGGAAAGAGAATCATAGGGAGAGTTCCATACCTTGTTCCCCCCATTGCTAGAACAACCAATAAAGTTTCGCGAGTATTTCCGGATGACTCCAAAGACTTTTTTTTACATTCTGAGTGCTATCAGACGGCGAGTGAAGAAATTTTCTAATTACCGGATTTGTATTTCTCCAGAAGAGAGGCTGTGACGTTGAGCTAAGTCTTTATGATGTCGTTACACTTGACTTTCATTGTTTTCACTTCAAAGTTATTGTTTTAAAATAAATTTGATTTTCTCAAAATAGAAAGGTATCCGTAAAAATGCTTCGTTGACTGTACTTACATTAACTGTACAAGATGGACGTTGTTATTTCCATATAGGGAAATGTTGAGATAAACCAAATCGAAATAGAAAGAAAAGGCGTTACTTTAATCGGATGAAATACAAGTGTGGAAGCGTGAAAATTAGAATAATAAATTAATGAAAATATAGGAACTTCGGAAGGAAAATAAATAAAAACAGTTGGATATAAAAGCGATGGTATAAATAAATTAAAATGTACGACCTGGCCAGGTATTAACCCAGCAGGAACCACGTGAATTCCCTGGACCCAACCACCCACGTTGGGTGGAATCCAACCCAGCATGATATTTTAAGTTGAATCCTAAGAATATTTGGTAAGAAAGGAATATGTAACACATTTTTCTGTCAATTGATTTTTTATTACAAGATGGAAATCTGGTTTCAATCTGAATCATCATTATTCAGGCAGCCATTACAAATTACTTTTTTATGCTCACCACATAAGCATTTTCCGCATTTTTCACAGAATGCATAGCCCTTCCTATCCTTTGTTTTGCTCCCTTCATTACACACATCACATCTTCTCGGTTTCCTTGTACCCTGTGGTTGAACTGGACGTTGAGGTTGCTCTTCACCTTATTATTTAATGTTTGATTGACAAGCGAAGCATTTTGGGAATTCTGGCATTTTGGGCTCTCACCTTCAAACATGGTTCAACTAAATCAGTGGCCAAGGTTATCAAAAATGTTCCTCTGACACATATGGGAGGGTACTGAAATGGAGGGGGAGATAGGAAACGTTGGCGCATGCGCAGCTTGAAAAGAAAAATGCTTGGGTGGGATTCCACCCATAGGTGGTTCTTACTGGGTTAAATATCGACGTCGGAGATTTGGAGGAAGACGAAGGCCAGGCGACGACCAGGAACGCCGACGAGACCCGAGTGAAGTCTCCGCGAACCCTGTTGGGCTGAGTACGGTCCCGCCTTATTTCCCTTCGTGGCGAGGGATAAGTTGATAGGCGAGGACGTCCCGGATTATTTCCCATCGTGACGGGGAAGTAATATGTAGAGTTCCGATCACCTTCGGGATAGCGAGGAATGAAGGCGTCGGATGATATGGTTTGTCGCGAGGGAGATATACTGCGACTCACACTCGACGACGGCTCATAACAAAACTTGGGCCTATAGTAGCGGTAGCGAGGACCAGTCTGTGAGCCTCGAGCTCATAGAAGATACCGACAAGACAGGTGCAGTGGTCAACGGGGCGGATTGTAGAACTGATGAAATGTTTGAGCCTGCATGCTAATAATGGCAATGGAGAGGCGCGGCGTGAGGGGTGTCAACAAACACAGAGCAAGACGTTGGTAGATCCCATTTTCAGAGGATGATATTACAATGGATTGTAGTGACAAGGCCTTAAAAAATATTGACAGATAATAAATAATTCGGTCAATGATAATCTAACATATTCAAAATTATGGATTTTTTTGTTGTTAATTCTTTTGGGCTTGGCCAAAACAGACGTAGTTACCCTATGATGACTCCTGATAGTCAAGAAGCGGGAAACGTGAGCAAACGTTTTTATCCCCCTCATGATAACCTGTTGACTTTATACAGTGATACAAAAAATCTGAGAATGGTTTCCATTCAGCCCAATAAACGTCCCCCCCTTGTTTACCGGACCATTATGGTGGGTAATATGAACTACTCTGACTGCAACCTAATCGTTTTTATCCCCCTCATGTGAACCTGTTGATTTTATACAGTGATACAAAAAATCTGAGAATGGTTTCCATTCAGCCCAATAAACGTCCCCCCCTTGTTTACCGGACCATTATGGTGGGTAATATGAACTACTCTGACTGCAACCTAATCGTTTTTATCCCCCTCATGATAACCTGTTGACTTTATACAGTGATACAAAAAATCTGAGAATGGTTTCCATTCAGCCCAATAAACGTCCCCCCCTTGTTTACCGGACCATTATGGTGGGTAATATGAACTACTCTGACTGCAACCTAATCGTTTTTATCCCCCTCATGATAACCTGTTGACTTTATACAGTGATACAAAAAATCTGAGAATGGTTTCCATTCAGCCCAATAAACGTCCCCCCCTTGTTTACCGGACCATTATGGTGGGTAATATGAACTACTCTGACTGCAACCTAATCGTTTTTATCCCCCTCATGATAACCTGTTGACTTTATACAGTGATACAAAAAATCTGAGAATGGTTTCCATTCAGCCCAATAAACGTCCCCCCCTTGTTTACCGGACCATTATGGTGGGTAATATGAACTACTCTGACTGCAACCTAATCGTTTTTATCCCCCTCATGATAACCTGTTGACTTTATACAGTGATACAAAAAATCTGAGAATGGTTTCCATTCAGCCCAATAAACGTCCCCCCCTTGTTTACCGGACCATTATGGTGGGTAATATGAACTACTCTGACTGCAACCTAATCGTTTTTATCCCCCTCATGATAACCTGTTGACTTTATACAGTGATACAAAAAATCTGAGAATGGTTTCCATTCAGCCCAATAAACGTCCCCCCCTTGTTTACCGGACCATTATGGTGGGTAATATGAACTACTCTGACTGCAACCTAATCGTTTTTATCCCCCTCATGAGAACCTGTTGACTTTATACAGTGATACAAAAAATCTGAGAATGGTTTCCATTCAGCCCAATAAACGTCCCCCCCTTGTTTACCGGACCATTATGGTGGGTAATATGAACTACTCTGACTGCAACCTAATCGTTTTTATCCCCCTCATGAGAACCTGTTGACTTTATACAGTGATACAAAAAATCTGAGAATGGTTTCCATTCAGCCCAATAAACGTCCCCCCCTTGTTTACCGGACCATTATGGTGGGTAATATGAACTACTCTGACTGCAACCTAATCGTTTTTATCCCCCTCATGATAACCTGTTGACTTTATACAGTGATACAAAAAATCTGAGAATGGTTTCCATTCAGCCCAATAAACGTCCCCCCCTTGTTTACCGGACCATTATGGTGGGTAATATGAACTACTCTGACTGCAACCTAATCGTTTTTATCCCCCTCATGATAACCTGTTGACTTTATACAGTGATACAAAAAATCTGAGAATGGTTTCCATTCAGCCCAATAAACGTCCCCCCCTTGTTTACCGGACCATTATGGTGGGTAATATGAACTACTCTGACTGCAACCTAATCGTTTTTATCCCCCTCATGATAACCTGTTGACTTTATACAGTGATACAAAAAATCTGAGAATGGTTTCCATTCAGCCCAATAAACGTCCCCCCCTTGTTTACCGGACCATTATGGTGGGTAATATGAACTACTCTGACTGCAACCTAATCGTTTTTATCCCCCTCATGAGAACCTGTTGACTTTATACAGTGATACAAAAAATCTGAGAATGGTTTCCATTCAGCCCAATAAACGTCCCCCCCTTGTTTACCGGACCATTATGGTGGGTAATATGAACTACTCTGACTGCAACCTAATCGTTTTTATCCCCCTCATGATAACCTGTTGACTTTATACAGTGATACAAAAAATCTGAGAATGGTTTCCATTCAGCCCAATAAACGTCCCCCCCTTGTTTACCGGACCATTATGGTGGGTAATATGAACTACTCTGACTGCAACCTAATCGTTTTTATCCCCCTCATGATAACCTGTTGACTTTATACAGTGATACAAAAAATCTGAGAATGGTTTCCATTCAGCCCAATAAACGTCCCCCCCTTGTTTACCGGACCATTATGGTGGGTAATATGAACTACTCTGACTGCAACCTAATCGTTTTTATCCCCCTCATGATAACCTGTTGACTTTATACAGTGATACAAAAAATCTGAGAATGGTTTCCATTCAGCCCAATAAACGTCCCCCCCTTGTTTACCGGACCATTATGGTGGGTAATATGAACTACTCTGACTGCAACCTAATCGTTTTTATCCCCCTCATGATAACCTGTTGACTTTATACAGTGATACAAAAAATCTGAGAATGGTTTCCATTCAGCCCAATAAACGTCCCCCCCTTGTTTACCGGACCATTATGGTGGGTAATATGAACTACTCTGACTGCAACCTAATCGTTTTTATCCCCCTCATGAGAACCTGTTGACTTTATACAGTGATACAAAAAATCTGAGAATGGTTTCCATTCAGCCCAATAAACGTCCCCCCCTTGTTTACCGGACCATTATGGTGGGTAATATGAACTACTCTGACTGCAACCTAATCGTTTTTATCCCCTCATGATAACCTGTTGACTTTATACAGTGATACAAAAAATCTGAGAATGGTTTCCATTCAGCCCAATAAACGTCCCCCCCTTGTTTACCGGACCATTATGGTGGGTAATATGAACTACTCTGACTGCAACCTAATCGTTTTTATCCCCCTCATGATAACCTGTTGACTTTATACAGTGATACAAAAAATCTGAGAATGGTTTCCATTCAGCCCAATAAACGTCCCCCCCTTGTTTACCGGACCATTATGGTGGGTAATATGAACTACTCTGACTGCAACCTAATCGTTTTTATCCCCCTCATGATAACCTGTTGACTTTATACAGTGATACAAAAAATCTGAGAATGGTTTCCATTCAGCCCAATAAACGTCCCCCCCTTGTTTACCGGACCATTATGGTGGGTAATATGAACTACTCTGACTGCAACCTAATCGTTTTTATCCCCCTCATGATAACCTGTTGACTTTATACAGTGATACAAAAAATCTGAGAATGGTTTCCATTCAGCCCAATAAACGTCCCCCCCTTGTTTACCGGACCATTATGGTGGGTAATATGAACTACTCTGACTGCAACCTAATCGTTTTTATCCCCCTCATGAGAACCTGTTGACTTTATACAGTGATACAAAAAATCTGAGAATGGTTTCCATTCAGCCCAATAAACGTCCCCCCCTTGTTTACCGGACCATTATGGTGGGTAATATGAACTACTCTGACTGCAACCTAATCGTTTTTATCCCCCTCATGATAACCTGTTGACTTTATACAGTGATACAAAAAATCTGAGAATGGTTTCCATTCAGCCCAA
Organism: Cyrtorhinus lividipennis; assembly: GCA_019603395.1. Classification (NCBI taxonomy): domain Eukaryota; kingdom Metazoa; phylum Arthropoda; class Insecta; order Hemiptera; family Miridae; genus Cyrtorhinus; species Cyrtorhinus lividipennis. The sequence goes on from CM034006.1 coordinate 18,722,995, forward strand.
TAAACGTCCCCCCCTTGTTTACCGGACCATTATGGTGGGTAATATGAACTACTCTGACTGCAACCTAATCGTTTTTATCCCCCTCATGATAACCTGTTGACTTTATACAGTGATACAAAAAATCTGAGAATGGTTTCCATTCAGCCCAATAAACGTCCCCCCCTTGTTTACCGGACCATTATGGTGGGTAATATGAACTACTCTGACTGCAACCTAATCGTTTTTATCCCCCTCATGATAACCTGTTGACTTTATACAGTGATACAAAAAATCTGAGAATGGTTTCCATTCAGCCCAATAAACGTCCCCCCCTTGTTTACCGGACCATTATGGTGGGTAATATGAACTACTCTGACTGCAACCTAATCGTTTTTATCCCCCTCATGATAACCTGTTGACTTTATACAGTGATACAAAAAATCTGAGAATGGTTTCCATTCAGCCCAATAAACGTCCCCCCCTTGTTTACCGGACCATTATGGTGGGTAATATGAACTACTCTGACTGCAACCTAATCGTTTTTATCCCCCTCATGAGAACCTGTTGACTTTATACAGTGATACAAAAAATCTGAGAATGGTTTCCATTCAGCCCAATAAACGTCCCCCCCTTGTTTACCGGACCATTATGGTGGGTAATATGAACTACTCTGACTGCAACCTAATCGTTTTTATCCCCCTCATGATAACCTGTTGACTTTATACAGTGATACAAAAAATCTGAGAATGGTTTCCATTCAGCCCAATAAACGTCCCCCCCTTGTTTACCGGACCATTATGGTGGGTAATATGAACTACTCTGACTGCAACCTAATCGTTTTTATCCCCCTCATGATAACCTGTTGACTTTATACAGTGATACAAAAAATCTGAGAATGGTTTCCATTCAGCCCAATAAACGTCCCCCCCTTGTTTACCGGACCATTATGGTGGGTAATATGAACTACTCTGACTGCAACCTAATCGTTTTTATCCCCCTCATGATAACCTGTTGACTTTATACAGTGATACAAAAAATCTGAGAATGGTTTCCATTCAGCCCAATAAACGTCCCCCCCTTGTTTACCGGACCATTATGGTGGGTAATATGAACTACTCTGACTGCAACCTAATCGTTTTTATCCCCCTCATGAGAACCTGTTGACTTTATACAGTGATACAAAAAATCTGAGAATGGTTTCCATTCAGCCCAATAAACGTCCCCCCCTTGTTTACCGGACCATTATGGTGGGTAATATGAACTACTCTGACTGCAACCTAATCGTTTTTATCCCCCTCATGATAACCTGTTGACTTTATACAGTGATACAAAAAATCTGAGAATGGTTTCCATTCAGCCCAATAAACGTCCCCCCCTTGTTTACCGGACCATTATGGTGGGTAATATGAACTACTCTGACTGCAACCTAATCGTTTTTATCCCCCTCATGATAACCTGTTGACTTTATACAGTGATACAAAAAATCTGAGAATGGTTTCCATTCAGCCCAATAAACGTCCCCCCCTTGTTTACCGGACCATTATGGTGGGTAATATGAACTACTCTGACTGCAACCTAATCGTTTTTATCCCCCTCATGATAACCTGTTGACTTTATACAGTGATACAAAAAATCTGAGAATGGTTTCCATTCAGCCCAATAAACGTCCCCCCCTTGTTTACCGGACCATTATGGTGGGTAATATGAACTACTCTGACTGCAACCTAATCGTTTTTATCCCCCTCATGATAACCTGTTGACTTTATACAGTGATACAAAAAATCTGAGAATGGTTTCCATTCAGCCCAATAAACGTCCCCCCCTTGTTTACCGGACCATTATGGTGGGTAATATGAACTACTCTGACTGCAACCTAATCGTTTTTATCCCCCTCATGATAACCTGTTGACTTTATACAGTGATACAAAAAATCTGAGAATGGTTTCCATTCAGCCCAATAAACGTCCCCCCCTTGTTTACCGGACCATTATGGTGGGTAATATGAACTACTCTGACTGCAACCTAATCGTTTTTATCCCCCTCATGAGAACCTGTTGACTTTATACAGTGATACAAAAAATCTGAGAATGGTTTCCATTCAGCCCAATAAACGTCCCCCCCTTGTTTACCGGACCATTATGGTGGGTAATATGAACTACTCTGACTGCAACCTAATCGTTTTTATCCCCCTCATGAGAACCTGTTGACTTTATACAGTGATACAAAAAATCTGAGAATGGTTTCCATTCAGCCCAATAAACGTCCCCCCCTTGTTTACCGGACCATTATGGTGGGTAATATGAACTACTCTGACTGCAACCTAATCGTTTTTATCCCCCTCATGATAACCTGTTGACTTTATACAGTGATACAAAAAATCTGAGAATGGTTTCCATTCAGCCCAATAAACGTCCCCCCCTTGTTTACCGGACCATTATGGTGGGTAATATGAACTACTCTGACTGCAACCTAATCGTTTTTATCCCCCTCATGATAACCTGTTGACTTTATACAGTGATACAAAAAATCTGAGAATGGTTTCCATTCAGCCCAATAAACGTCCCCCCCTTGTTTACCGGACCATTATGGTGGGTAATATGAACTACTCTGACTGCAACCTAATCGTTTTTATCCCCCTCATGAGAACCTGTTGACTTTATACAGTGATACAAAAAATCTGAGAATGGTTTCCATTCAGCCCAATAAACGTCCCCCCCTTGTTTACCGGACCATTATGGTGGGTAATATGAACTACTCTGACTGCAACCTAATCGTTTTTATCCCCCTCATGAGAACCTGTTGACTTTATACAGTGATACAAAAAATCTGAGAATGGTTTCCATTCAGCCCAATAAACGTCCCCCCCTTGTTTACCGGACCATTATGGTGGGTAATATGAACTACTCTGACTGCAACCTAATCGTTTTTATCCCCCTCATGAGAACCTGTTGACTTTATACAGTGATACAAAAAATCTGAGAATGGTTTCCATTCAGCCCAATAAACGTCCCCCCCTTGTTTACCGGACCATTATGGTGGGTAATATGAACTACTCTGACTGCAACCTAATCGTTTTTATCCCCCTCATGATAACCTGTTGACTTTATACAGTGATACAAAAAATCTGAGAATGGTTTCCATTCAGCCCAATAAACGTCCCCCCCTTGTTTACCGGACCATTATGGTGGGTAATATGAACTACTCTGACTGCAACCTAATCGTTTTTATCCCCCTCATGATAACCTGTTGACTTTATACAGTGATACAAAAAATCTGAGAATGGTTTCCATTCAGCCCAATAAACGTCCCCCCCTTGTTTACCGGACCATTATGGTGGGTAATATGAACTACTCTGACTGCAACCTAATCGTTTTTATCCCCCTCATGATAACCTGTTGACTTTATACAGTGATACAAAAAATCTGAGAATGGTTTCCATTCAGCCCAATAAACGTCCCCCCCTTGTTTACCGGACCATTATGGTGGGTAATATGAACTACTCTGACTGCAACCTAATCGTTTTTATCCCCCTCATGATAACCTGTTGACTTTATACAGTGATACAAAAAATCTGAGAATGGTTTCCATTCAGCCCAATAAACGTCCCCCCCTTGTTTACCGGACCATTATGGTGGGTAATATGAACTACTCTGACTGCAACCTAATCGTTTTTATCCCCCTCATGATAACCTGTTGACTTTATACAGTGATACAAAAAATCTGAGAATGGTTTCCATTCAGCCCAATAAACGTCCCCCCCTTGTTTACCGGACCATTATGGTGGGTAATATGAACTACTCTGACTGCAACCTAATCGTTTTTATCCCCCTCATGATAACCTGTTGACTTTATACAGTGATACAAAAAATCTGAGAATGGTTTCCATTCAGCCCAATAAACGTCCCCCCCTTGTTTACCGGACCATTATGGTGGGTAATATGAACTACTCTGACTGCAACCTAATCGTTTTTATCCCCCTCATGATAACCTGTTGACTTTATACAGTGATACAAAAAATCTGAGAATGGTTTCCATTCAGCCCAATAAACGTCCCCCCCTTGTTTACCGGACCATTATGGTGGGTAATATGAACTACTCTGACTGCAACCTAATCGTTTTTATCCCCCTCATGATAACCTGTTGACTTTATACAGTGATACAAAAAATCTGAGAATGGTTTCCATTCAGCCCAATAAACGTCCCCCCCTTGTTTACCGGACCATTATGGTGGGTAATATGAACTACTCTGACTGCAACCTAATCGTTTTTATCCCCCTCATGAGAACCTGTTGACTTTATACAGTGATACAAAAAATCTGAGAATGGTTTCCATTCAGCCCAATAAACGTCCCCCCCTTGTTTACCGGACCATTATGGTGGGTAATATGAACTACTCTGACTGCAACCTAATCGTTTTTATCCCCCTCATGATAACCTGTTGACTTTATACAGTGATACAAAAAATCTGAGAATGGTTTCCATTCAGCCCAATAAACGTCCCCCCCTTGTTTACCGGACCATTATGGTGGGTAATATGAACTACTCTGACTGCAACCTAATCGTTTTTATCCCCCTCATGATAACCTGTTGACTTTATACAGTGATACAAAAAATCTGAGAATGGTTTCCATTCAGCCCAATAAACGTCCCCCCCTTGTTTACCGGACCATTATGGTGGGTAATATGAACTACTCTGACTGCAACCTAATCGTTTTTATCCCCCTCATGAGAACCTGTTGACTTTATACAGTGATACAAAAAATCTGAGAATGGTTTCCATTCAGCCCAATAAACGTCCCCCCCTTGTTTACCGGACCATTATGGTGGGTAATATGAACTACTCTGACTGCAACCTAATCGTTTTTATCCCCCTCATGATAACCTGTTGACTTTATACAGTGATACAAAAAATCTGAGAATGGTTTCCATTCAGCCCAATAAACGTCCCCCCCTTGTTTACCGGACCATTATGGTGGGTAATATGAACTACTCTGACTGCAACCTAATCGTTTTTATCCCCCTCATGATAACCTGTTGACTTTATACAGTGATACAAAAAATCTGAGAATGGTTTCCATTCAGCCCAATAAACGTCCCCCCCTTGTTTACCGGACCATTATGGTGGGTAATATGAACTACTCTGACTGCAACCTAATCGTTTTTATCCCCCTCATGATAACCTGTTGACTTTATACAGTGATACAAAAAATCTGAGAATGGTTTCCATTCAGCCCAATAAACGTCCCCCCCTTGTTTACCGGACCATTATGGTGGGTAATATGAACTACTCTGACTGCAACCTAATCGTTTTTATCCCCCTCATGATAACCTGTTGACTTTATACAGTGATACAAAAAATCTGAGAATGGTTTCCATTCAGCCCAATAAACGTCCCCCCCTTGTTTACCGGACCATTATGGTGGGTAATATGAACTACTCTGACTGCAACCTAATCGTTTTTATCCCCCTCATGAGAACCTGTTGACTTTATACAGTGATACAAAAAATCTGAGAATGGTTTCCATTCAGCCCAATAAACGTCCCCCCCTTGTTTACCGGACCATTATGGTGGGTAATATGAACTACTCTGACTGCAACCTAATCGTTTTTATCCCCCTCATGATAACCTGTTGACTTTATACAGTGATACAAAAAATCTGAGAATGGTTTCCATTCAGCCCAATAAACGTCCCCCCCTTGTTTACCGGACCATTATGGTGGGTAATATGAACTACTCTGACTGCAACCTAATCGTTTTTATCCCCCTCATGAGAACCTGTTGACTTTATACAGTGATACAAAAAATCTGAGAATGGTTTCCATTCAGCCCAATAAACGTCCCCCCCTTGTTTACCGGACCATTATGGTGGGTAATATGAACTACTCTGACTGCAACCTAATCGTTTTTATCCCCCTCATGATAACCTGTTGACTTTATACAGTGATACAAAAAATCTGAGAATGGTTTCCATTCAGCCCAATAAACGTCCCCCCCTTGTTTACCGGACCATTATGGTGGGTAATATGAACTACTCTGACTGCAACCTAATCGTTTTTATCCCCCTCATGAGAACCTGTTGACTTTATACAGTGATACAAAAAATCTGAGAATGGTTTCCATTCAGCCCAATAAACGTCCCCCCCTTGTTTACCGGACCATTATGGTGGGTAATATGAACTACTCTGACTGCAACCTAATCGTTTTTATCCCCCTCATGATAACCTGTTGACTTTATACAGTGATACAAAAAATCTGAGAATGGTTTCCATTCAGCCCAATAAACGTCCCCCCCTTGTTTACCGGACCATTATGGTGGGTAATATGAACTACTCTGACTGCAACCTAATCGTTTTTATCCCCCTCATGAGAACCTGTTGACTTTATACAGTGATACAAAAAATCTGAGAATGGTTTCCATTCAGCCCAATAAACGTCCCCCCCTTGTTTACCGGACCATTATGGTGGGTAATATGAACTACTCTGACTGCAACCTAATCGTTTTTATCCCCCTCATGAGAACCTGTTGACTTTATACAGTGATACAAAAAATCTGAGAATGGTTTCCATTCAGCCCAATAAACGTCCCCCCCTTGTTTACCGGACCATTATGGTGGGTAATATGAACTACTCTGACTGCAACCTAATCGTTTTTATCCCCCTCATGATAACCTGTTGACTTTATACAGTGATACAAAAAATCTGAGAATGGTTTCCATTCAGCCCAATAAACGTCCCCCCCTTGTTTACCGGACCATTATGGTGGGTAATATGAACTACTCTGACTGCAACCTAATCGTTTTTATCCCCCTCATGATAACCTGTTGACTTTATACAGTGATACAAAAAATCTGAGAATGGTTTCCATTCAGCCCAATAAACGTCCCCCCCTTGTTTACCGGACCATTATGGTGGGTAATATGAACTACTCTGACTGCAACCTAATCGTTTTTATCCCCCTCATGAGAACCTGTTGACTTTATACAGTGATACAAAAAATCTGAGAATGGTTTCCATTCAGCCCAATAAACGTCCCCCCCTTGTTTACCGGACCATTATGGTGGGTAATATGAACTACTCTGACTGCAACCTAATCGTTTTTATCCCCCTCATGAGAACCTGTTGACTTTATACAGTGATACAAAAAATCTGAGAATGGTTTCCATTCAGCCCAATAAACGTCCCCCCCTTGTTTACCGGACCATTATGGTGGGTAATATGAACTACTCTGACTGCAACCTAATCGTTTTTATCCCCCTCATGATAACCTGTTGACTTTATACAGTGATACAAAAAATCTGAGAATGGTTTCCATTCAGCCCAATAAACGTCCCCCCCTTGTTTACCGGACCATTATGGTGGGTAATATGAACTACTCTGACTGCAACCTAATCGTTTTTATCCCCCTCATGATAACCTGTTGACTTTATACAGTGATACAAAAAATCTGAGAATGGTTTCCATTCAGCCCAATAAACGTCCCCCCCTTGTTTACCGGACCATTATGGTGGGTAATATGAACTACTCTGACTGCAACCTAATCGTTTTTATCCCCCTCATGATAACCTGTTGACTTTATACAGTGATACAAAAAATCTGAGAATGGTTTCCATTCAGCCCAATAAACGTCCCCCCCTTGTTTACCGGACCATTATGGTGGGTAATATGAACTACTCTGACTGCAACCTAATCGTTTTTATCCCCCTCATGAGAACCTGTTGACTTTATACAGTGATACAAAAAATCTGAGAATGGTTTCCATTCAGCCCAATAAACGTCCCCCCCTTGTTTACCGGACCATTATGGTGGGTAATATGAACTACTCTGACTGCAACCTAATCGTTTTTATCCCCCTCATGAGAACCTGTTGACTTTATACAGTGATACAAAAAATCTGAGAATGGTTTCCATTCAGCCCAATAAACGTCCCCCCCTTGTTTACCGGACCATTATGGTGGGTAATATGAACTACTCTGACTGCAACCTAATCGTTTTTATCCCCCTCATGAGAACCTGTTGACTTTATACAGTGATACAAAAAATCTGAGAATGGTTTCCATTCAGCCCAATAAACGTCCCCCCCTTGTTTACCGGACCATTATGGTGGGTAATATGAACTACTCTGACTGCAACCTAATCGTTTTTATCCCCCTCATGAGAACCTGTTGACTTTATACAGTGATACAAAAAATCTGAGAATGGTTTCCATTCAGCCCAATAAACGTCCCCCCCTTGTTTACCGGACCATTATGGTGGGTAATATGAACTACTCTGACTGCAACCTAATCGTTTTTATCCCCCTCATGAGAACCTGTTGACTTTATACAGTGATACAAAAAATCTGAGAATGGTTTCCATTCAGCCCAATAAACGTCCCCCCCTTGTTTACCGGACCATTATGGTGGGTAATATGAACTACTCTGACTGCAACCTAATCGTTTTTATCCCCCTCATGATAACCTGTTGACTTTATACAGTGATACAAAAAATCTGAGAATGGTTTCCATTCAGCCCAATAAACGTCCCCCCCTTGTTTACCGGACCATTATGGTGGGTAATATGAACTACTCTGACTGCAACCTAATCGTTTTTATCCCCCTCATGAGAACCTGTTGACTTTATACAGTGATACAAAAAATCTGAGAATGGTTTCCATTCAGCCCAATAAACGTCCCCCCCTTGTTTACCGGACCATTATGGTGGGTAATATGAACTACTCTGACTGCAACCTAATCGTTTTTATCCCCCTCATGATAACCTGTTGACTTTATACAGTGATACAAAAAATCTGAGAATGGTTTCCATTCAGCCCAATAAACGTCCCCCCCTTGTTTACCGGACCATTATGGTGGGTAATATGAACTACTCTGACTGCAACCTAATCGTTTTTATCCCCCTCATGATAACCTGTTGACTTTATACAGTGATACAAAAAATCTGAGAATGGTTTCCATTCAGCCCAATAAACGTCCCCCCCTTGTTTACCGGACCATTATGGTGGGTAATATGAACTACTCTGACTGCAACCTAATCGTTTTTATCCCCCTCATGATAACCTGTTGACTTTATACAGTGATACAAAAAATCTGAGAATGGTTTCCATTCAGCCCAATAAACGTCCCCCCCTTGTTTACCGGACCATTATGGTGGGTAATATGAACTACTCTGACTGCAACCTAATCGTTTTTATCCCCCTCATGATAACCTGTTGACTTTATACAGTGATACAAAAAATCTGAGAATGGTTTCCATTCAGCCCAATAAACGTCCCCCCCTTGTTTACCGGACCATTATGGTGGGTAATATGAACTACTCTGACTGCAACCTAATCGTTTTTATCCCCCTCATGAGAACCTGTTGACTTTATACAGTGATACAAAAAATCTGAGAATGGTTTCCATTCAGCCCAATAAACGTCCCCCCCTTGTTTACCGGACCATTATGGTGGGTAATATGAACTACTCTGACTGCAACCTAATCGTTTTTATCCCCCTCATGATAACCTGTTGACTTTATACAGTGATACAAAAAATCTGAGAATGGTTTCCATTCAGCCCAATAAACGTCCCCCCCTTGTTTACCGGACCATTATGGTGGGTAATATGAACTACTCTGACTGCAACCTAATCGTTTTTATCCCCCTCATGATAACCTGTTGACTTTATACAGTGATACAAAAAATCTGAGAATGGTTTCCATTCAGCCCAATAAACGTCCCCCCCTTGTTTACCGGACCATTATGGTGGGTAATATGAACTACTCTGACTGCAACCTAATCGTTTTTATCCCCCTCATGAGAACCTGTTGACTTTATACAGTGATACAAAAAATCTGAGAATGGTTTCCATTCAGCCCAATAAACGTCCCCCCCTTGTTTACCGGACCATTATGGTGGGTAATATGAACTACTCTGACTGCAACCTAATCGTTTTTATCCCCCTCATGATAACCTGTTGACTTTATACAGTGATACAAAAAATCTGAGAATGGTTTCCATTCAGCCCAATAAACGTCCCCCCCTTGTTTACCGGACCATTATGGTGGGTAATATGAACTACTCTGACTGCAACCTAATCGTTTTTATCCCCCTCATGATAACCTGTTGACTTTATACAGTGATACAAAAAATCTGAGAATGGTTTCCATTCAGCCCAATAAACGTCCCCCCCTTGTTTACCGGACCATTATGGTGGGTAATATGAACTACTCTGACTGCAACCTAATCGTTTTTATCCCCCTCATGATAACCTGTTGACTTTATACAGTGATACAAAAAATCTGAGAATGGTTTCCATTCAGCCCAATAAACGTCCCCCCCTTGTTTACCGGACCATTATGGTGGGTAATATGAACTACTCTGACTGCAACCTAATCGTTTTTATCCCCCTCATGATAACCTGTTGACTTTATACAGTGATACAAAAAATCTGAGAATGGTTTCCATTCAGCCCAATAAACGTCCCCCCCTTGTTTACCGGACCATTATGGTGGGTAATATGAACTACTCTGACTGCAACCTAATCGTTTTTATCCCCCTCATGAGAACCTGTTGACTTTATACAGTGATACAAAAAATCTGAGAATGGTTTCCATTCAGCCCAATAAACGTCCCCCCCTTGTTTACCGGACCATTATGGTGGGTAATATGAACTACTCTGACTGCAACCTAATCGTTTTTATCCCCCTCATGATAACCTGTTGACTTTATACAGTGATACAAAAAATCTGAGAATGGTTTCCATTCAGCCCAATAAACGTCCCCCCCTTGTTTACCGGACCATTATGGTGGGTAATATGAACTACTCTGACTGCAACCTAATCGTTTTTATCCCCCTCATGAGAACCTGTTGACTTTATACAGTGATACAAAAAATCTGAGAATGGTTTCCATTCAGCCCAATAAACGTCCCCCCCTTGTTTACCGGACCATTATGGTGGGTAATATGAACTACTCTGACTGCAACCTAATCGTTTTTATCCCCCTCATGATAACCTGTTGACTTTATACAGTGATACAAAAAATCTGAGAATGGTTTCCATTCAGCCCAATAAACGTCCCCCCCTTGTTTACCGGACCATTATGGTGGGTAATATGAACTACTCTGACTGCAACCTAATCGTTTTTATCCCCCTCATGATAACCTGTTGACTTTATCAGTGATACAAAAAATCTGAGAATGGTTTCCATTCAGCCCAATAAACGTCCCCCCCTTGTTTACCGGACCATTATGGTGGGTAATATGAACTACTCTGACTGCAACCTAATCGTTTTTATCCCCCTCATGAGAACCTGTTGACTTTATACAGTGATACAAAAAATCTGAGAATGGTTTCCATTCAGCCCAATAAACGTCCCCCCCTTGTTTACCGGACCATTATGGTGGGTAATATGAACTACTCTGACTGCAACCTAATCGTTTTTATCCCCTCATGAGAACCTGTTGACTTTATACAGTGATACAAAAAATCTGAGAATGGTTTCCATTCAGCCCAATAAACGTCCCCCCCTTGTTTACCGGACCATTATGGTGGGTAATATGAACTACTCTGACTGCAACCTAATCGTTTTTATCCCCTCATGATAACCTGTTGAACTTATCAAGTGATACAAAAATCTGAGAATGGTTTCCATTCAGCCCAATAAACGTCCCCCCCTTGTTTACCGGACCATTATGGTGGGGTAATATGAACTACTCTGACTGCAACCTAATCGTTTTTTATCCCCCTCATGAGAACCTTTTGACTTTATCAGTGATACAAAAAATCTGAGAATGGTTTCCATTCAGCCCAATAAACGTCCCCCCCTTGTTTACCGGACCATTATGGTGGGTAATATGAACTACTCTGACTGCAACCTAATCGTTTTTATCCCCCTCATGA
>CM034006.1:18734861-18788346 GCA_019603395.1 Cyrtorhinus lividipennis
GGTGGGTAATATGATAACTCACTTTCTTTGACTGCAACCTAATCGTTTTATCCCCTCATGATAACTGTTGACTTATCAGTGATACAAAAAATCTGGAATGGTTTCCATTCAGCCCAAGAGTGGGTAATATGAACTACTCTGACTGCAACCTAAATCGTTTTTATATCCTCATCATGAGAACCTGTTGACTTTATTACGTGATACAAAAAAAAATCTGAGATGGTTTCCATATCAGCCCATAAAACGTCCCCCCCCTTGTTTTACTACCGGACCATTATGGTGGGTAATATGAACATACTCTACTGCAACCTATCGTTTTTTATCCCCTCTGACACCTGTTGACTTTATACAGTGATACAAGAAATCTGAGATGGTTTCCATTCAGCCCCATAACGTCCCCCCCTTGTTTACCTGACCATTATGGTGGGTATATGAAACTACTCTGACTGCGAACCTAATCGTTTTTATCCCCCTCAGGAGAAACCTGTTGACTTTATACAGTGATACAAAAAATCTGAGAATGGTTTCCAGTCAGCCGCAATAAACGTCCCCCCTTGTTTAATCGGACCATTACGGTGGGTATATGAACTACATCTGACTGCAACCTATCGTTTTTATCCCCCTCAGATAACCTGTTTGACTTTATACAGTGATACAAAAAATCTGAGAATGGTTTCCATTCAGCCCAATAAACGTCCCCCCCTTGTTTACCGGACCATTATGGTGGGTAATATGAACTACTCTGACTGCAACCTAATCGTTTTTATCCCCCTCATGAGAACCTGTTGACTTTATACAGTGATACAAAAAATCTGAGAATGGTTTCCATTCAGCCCAATAAACGTCCCCCCCTTGTTTACCGGACCATTATGGTGGGTAATATGAACTACTCTGACTGCAACCTAATCGTTTTTATCCCCCTCATGAGAACCTGTTGACTTTATACAGTGATACAAAAAATCTGAGAATGGTTTCCATTCAGCCCAATAAACGTCCCCCCCTTGTTTACCGGACCATTATGGTGGGTAATATGAACTACTCTGACTGCAACCTAATCGTTTTTATCCCCCTCATGAGAACCTGTTGACTTTATACAGTGATACAAAAAATCTGAGAATGGTTTCCATTCAGCCCAATAAACGTCCCCCCCCTTGTTTACCGGACCATTATGGTGGGTAATATGAACTACTCTGACTGCAACCTAATCGTTTTTATCCCCCTCATGATAACCTGTTGACTTTATCAGTGATACAAAAAATCTGAGAATGGTTTCCATTCAGCCCAATAAACGTCCCCCCCTTGTTTACCGGACCATTATGGTGGGTAATATGAACTACTCTGACTGCAACCTAATCGTTTTTATCCCCCTCATGAGAACCTGTTGACTTTATACAGTGATACAAAAAATCTGAGAATGGTTTCCATTCAGCCCAATAAACGTCCCCCCCTTGTTTACCGGACCATTATGGTGGGTAATATGAACTACTCTGACTGCAACCTAATCGTTTTTATCCCCCTCATGAGAACCTGTTGACTTTATACAGTGATACAAAAAATCTGAGAATGGTTTCCATTCAGCCCAATAAACGTCCCCCCCTTGTTTACCGGACCATTATGGTGGGTAATATGAACTACTCTGACTGCAACCTAATCGTTTTTATCCCCCTCATGAGAACCTGTTGACTTTATACAGTGATACAAAAAATCTGAGAATGGTTTCCATTCAGCCCAATAAACGTCCCCCCCTTGTTTACCGGACCATTATGGTGGGTAATATGAACTACTCTGACTGCAACCTAATCGTTTTTATCCCCCTCATGATAACCTGTTGACTTTATCAAGTGATACAAAAAATCTGAGAATGGTTTCCATTCAGCCCAATAAACGTCCCCCCCTTGTTTACCGGACCATTATGGTGGGTAATATGAACTACTCTGACTGCAACCTAATCGTTTTTATCCCCCTCATGATAACCTGTTGACTTTATACAGTGATACAAAAAATCTGAGAATGGTTTCCATTCAGCCCAATAAACGTCCCCCCCTTGTTTACCGGACCATTATGGTGGGTAATATGAACTACTCTGACTGCAACCTAATCGTTTTTATCCCCCTCATGAGAACCTGTTGACTTTATACAGTGATACAAAAAATCTGAGAATGGTTTCCATTCAGCCCAATAAACGTCCCCCCCTTGTTTACCGGACCATTATGGTGGGTAATATGAACTACTCTGACTGCAACCTAATCGTTTTTATCCCCCTCATGAGAACCTGTTGACTTTATACAGTGATACAAAAAATCTGAGAATGGTTTCCATTCAGCCCAATAAACGTCCCCCCCTTGTTTACCGGACCATTATGGTGGGTAATATGAACTACTCTGACTGCAACCTAATCGTTTTTATCCCCCTCATGATAACCTGTTGACTTTATACAGTGATACAAAAAATCTGAGAATGGTTTCCATTCAGCCCAATAAACGTCCCCCCCTTGTTTACCGGACCATTATGGTGGGTAATATGAACTACTCTGACTGCAACCTAATCGTTTTTATCCCCCTCATGATAACCTGTTGACTTTATACAGTGATACAAAAAATCTGAGAATGGTTTCCATTCAGCCCAATAAACGTCCCCCCCTTGTTTACCGGACCATTATGGTGGGTAATATGAACTACTCTGACTGCAACCTAATCGTTTTTATCCCCCTCATGATAACCTGTTGACTTTATACAGTGATACAAAAAATCTGAGAATGGTTTCCATTCAGCCCAATAAACGTCCCCCCCTTGTTTACCGGACCATTATGGTGGGTAATATGAACTACTCTGACTGCAACCTAATCGTTTTTATCCCCCTCATGAGAACCTGTTGACTTTATACAGTGATACAAAAAATCTGAGAATGGTTTCCATTCAGCCCAATAAACGTCCCCCCCTTGTTTACCGGACCATTATGGTGGGTAATATGAACTACTCTGACTGCAACCTAATCGTTTTTATCCCCCTCATGAGAACCTGTTGACTTTATACAGTGATACAAAAAATCTGAGAATGGTTTCCATTCAGCCCAATAAACGTCCCCCCCTTGTTTACCGGACCATTATGGTGGGTAATATGAACTACTCTGACTGCAACCTAATCGTTTTTATCCCCCTCATGAGAACCTGTTGACTTTATACAGTGATACAAAAAATCTGAGAATGGTTTCCATTCAGCCCAATAAACGTCCCCCCCTTGTTTACCGGACCATTATGGTGGGTAATATGAACTACTCTGACTGCAACCTAATCGTTTTTATCCCCCTCATGAGAACCTGTTGACTTTATACAGTGATACAAAAAATCTGAGAATGGTTTCCATTCAGCCCAATAAACGTCCCCCCCTTGTTTACCGGACCATTATGGTGGGTAATATGAACTACTCTGACTGCAACCTAATCGTTTTTATCCCCCTCATGATAACCTGTTGACTTTATACAGTGATACAAAAAATCTGAGAATGGTTTCCATTCAGCCCAATAAACGTCCCCCCCTTGTTTACCGGACCATTATGGTGGGTAATATGAACTACTCTGACTGCAACCTAATCGTTTTTATCCCCCTCATGAGAACCTGTTGACTTTATACAGTGATACAAAAAATCTGAGAATGGTTTCCATTCAGCCCAATAAACGTCCCCCCCTTGTTTACCGGACCATTATGGTGGGTAATATGAACTACTCTGACTGCAACCTAATCGTTTTTATCCCCCTCATGATAACCTGTTGACTTTATACAGTGATACAAAAAATCTGAGAATGGTTTCCATTCAGCCCAATAAACGTCCCCCCCTTGTTTACCGGACCATTATGGTGGGTAATATGAACTACTCTGACTGCAACCTAATCGTTTTTATCCCCCTCATGAGAACCTGTTGACTTTATACAGTGATACAAAAAATCTGAGAATGGTTTCCATTCAGCCCAATAAACGTCCCCCCCTTGTTTACCGGACCATTATGGTGGGTAATATGAACTACTCTGACTGCAACCTAATCGTTTTTATCCCCCTCATGAGAACCTGTTGACTTTATACAGTGATACAAAAAATCTGAGAATGGTTTCCATTCAGCCCAATAAACGTCCCCCCCTTGTTTACCGGACCATTATGGTGGGTAATATGAACTACTCTGACTGCAACCTAATCGTTTTTATCCCCCTCATGAGAACCTGTTGACTTTATACAGTGATACAAAAAATCTGAGAATGGTTTCCATTCAGCCCAATAAACGTCCCCCCCTTGTTTACCGGACCATTATGGTGGGTAATATGAACTACTCTGACTGCAACCTAATCGTTTTTATCCCCCTCATGATAACCTGTTGACTTTATACAGTGATACAAAAAATCTGAGAATGGTTTCCATTCAGCCCAATAAACGTCCCCCCCTTGTTTACCGGACCATTATGGTGGGTAATATGAACTACTCTGACTGCAACCTAATCGTTTTTATCCCCCTCATGAGAACCTGTTGACTTTATACAGTGATACAAAAAATCTGAGAATGGTTTCCATTCAGCCCAATAAACGTCCCCCCCTTGTTTACCGGACCATTATGGTGGGTAATATGAACTACTCTGACTGCAACCTAATCGTTTTTATCCCCCTCATGATAACCTGTTGACTTTATACAGTGATACAAAAAATCTGAGAATGGTTTCCATTCAGCCCAATAAACGTCCCCCCCTTGTTTACCGGACCATTATGGTGGGTAATATGAACTACTCTGACTGCAACCTAATCGTTTTTATCCCCCTCATGAGAACCTGTTGACTTTATACAGTGATACAAAAAATCTGAGAATGGTTTCCATTCAGCCCAATAAACGTCCCCCCCTTGTTTACCGGACCATTATGGTGGGTAATATGAACTACTCTGACTGCAACCTAATCGTTTTTATCCCCCTCATGATAACCTGTTGACTTTATACAGTGATACAAAAAATCTGAGAATGGTTTCCATTCAGCCCAATAAACGTCCCCCCCTTGTTTACCGGACCATTATGGTGGGTAATATGAACTACTCTGACTGCAACCTAATCGTTTTTATCCCCCTCATGATAACCTGTTGACTTTATACAGTGATACAAAAAATCTGAGAATGGTTTCCATTCAGCCCAATAAACGTCCCCCCCTTGTTTACCGGACCATTATGGTGGGTAATATGAACTACTCTGACTGCAACCTAATCGTTTTTATCCCCCTCATGATAACCTGTTGACTTTATCAAGTGATACAAAAAATCTGAGAATGGTTTCCATTCAGCCCAATAAACGTCCCCCCCTTGTTTACCGGACCATTATGGTGGGTAATATGAACTACTCTGACTGCAACCTAATCGTTTTTATCCCCCTCATGAGAACCTGTTGACTTTATACAGTGATACAAAAAATCTGAGAATGGTTTCCATTCAGCCCAATAAACGTCCCCCCCTTGTTTACCGGACCATTATGGTGGGTAATATGAACTACTCTGACTGCAACCTAATCGTTTTTATCCCCCTCATGATAACCTGTTGACTTTATACAGTGATACAAAAAATCTGAGAATGGTTTCCATTCAGCCCAATAAACGTCCCCCCCTTGTTTACCGGACCATTATGGTGGGTAATATGAACTACTCTGACTGCAACCTAATCGTTTTTATCCCCCTCATGATAACCTGTTGACTTTATACAGTGATACAAAAAATCTGAGAATGGTTTCCATTCAGCCCAATAAACGTCCCCCCCTTGTTTACCGGACCATTATGGTGGGTAATATGAACTACTCTGACTGCAACCTAATCGTTTTTATCCCCCTCATGATAACCTGTTGACTTTATACAGTGATACAAAAAATCTGAGAATGGTTTCCATTCAGCCCAATAAACGTCCCCCCCTTGTTTACCGGACCATTATGGTGGGTAATATGAACTACTCTGACTGCAACCTAATCGTTTTTATCCCCCTCATGAGAACCTGTTGACTTTATACAGTGATACAAAAAATCTGAGAATGGTTTCCATTCAGCCCAATAAACGTCCCCCCCTTGTTTACCGGACCATTATGGTGGGTAATATGAACTACTCTGACTGCAACCTAATCGTTTTTATCCCCCTCATGAGAACCTGTTGACTTTATACAGTGATACAAAAAATCTGAGAATGGTTTCCATTCAGCCCAATAAACGTCCCCCCCTTGTTTACCGGACCATTATGGTGGGTAATATGAACTACTCTGACTGCAACCTAATCGTTTTTATCCCCCTCATGAGAACCTGTTGACTTTATACAGTGATACAAAAAATCTGAGAATGGTTTCCATTCAGCCCAATAAACGTCCCCCCCTTGTTTACCGGACCATTATGGTGGGTAATATGAACTACTCTGACTGCAACCTAATCGTTTTTATCCCCCTCATGAGAACCTGTTGACTTTATACAGTGATACAAAAAATCTGAGAATGGTTTCCATTCAGCCCAATAAACGTCCCCCCCTTGTTTACCGGACCATTATGGTGGGTAATATGAACTACTCTGACTGCAACCTAATCGTTTTTATCCCCCTCATGATAACCTGTTGACTTTATACAGTGATACAAAAAATCTGAGAATGGTTTCCATTCAGCCCAATAAACGTCCCCCCCTTGTTTACCGGACCATTATGGTGGGTAATATGAACTACTCTGACTGCAACCTAATCGTTTTTATCCCCCTCATGATAACCTGTTGACTTTATCAAGTGATACAAAAAATCTGAGAATGGTTTCCATTCAGCCCAATAAACGTCCCCCCCTTGTTTACCGGACCATTATGGTGGGTAATATGAACTACTCTGACTGCAACCTAATCGTTTTTATCCCCCTCATGATAACCTGTTGACTTTATACAGTGATACAAAAAATCTGAGAATGGTTTCCATTCAGCCCAATAAACGTCCCCCCCTTGTTTACCGGACCATTATGGTGGGTAATATGAACTACTCTGACTGCAACCTAATCGTTTTTATCCCCCTCATGAGAACCTGTTGACTTTATACAGTGATACAAAAAATCTGAGAATGGTTTCCATTCAGCCCAATAAACGTCCCCCCCTTGTTTACCGGACCATTATGGTGGGTAATATGAACTACTCTGACTGCAACCTAATCGTTTTTATCCCCCTCATGATAACCTGTTGACTTTATACAGTGATACAAAAAATCTGAGAATGGTTTCCATTCAGCCCAATAAACGTCCCCCCCTTGTTTACCGGACCATTATGGTGGGTAATATGAACTACTCTGACTGCAACCTAATCGTTTTTATCCCCCTCATGATAACCTGTTGACTTTATACAGTGATACAAAAAATCTGAGAATGGTTTCCATTCAGCCCAATAAACGTCCCCCCCTTGTTTACCGGACCATTATGGTGGGTAATATGAACTACTCTGACTGCAACCTAATCGTTTTATCCCCCTCATGATAACCTGTTGACTTTATACAGTGATACAAAAAATCTGAGAATGGTTTCCATTCAGCCCAATAAACGTCCCCCCCTTGTTTACCGGACCATTATGGTGGGTAATATGAACTACTCTGACTGCAACCTAATCGTTTTTATCCCCCTCATGAGAACCTGTTGACTTTATACAGTGATACAAAAAATCTGAGAATGGTTTCCATTCAGCCCAATAAACGTCCCCCCCTTGTTTACCGGACCATTATGGTGGGTAATATGAACTACTCTGACTGCAACCTAATCGTTTTTATCCCCCTCATGATAACCTGTTGACTTTATACAGTGATACAAAAAATCTGAGAATGGTTTCCATTCAGCCCAATAAACGTCCCCCCCTTGTTTACCGGACCATTATGGTGGGTAATATGAACTACTCTGACTGCAACCTAATCGTTTTTATCCCCCTCATGAGAACCTGTTGACTTTATACAGTGATACAAAAAATCTGAGAATGGTTTCCATTCAGCCCAATAAACGTCCCCCCCTTGTTTACCGGACCATTATGGTGGGTAATATGAACTACTCTGACTGCAACCTAATCGTTTTTATCCCCCTCATGAGAACCTGTTGACTTTATACAGTGATACAAAAAATCTGAGAATGGTTTCCATTCAGCCCAATAAACGTCCCCCCCTTGTTTACCGGACCATTATGGTGGGTAATATGAACTACTCTGACTGCAACCTAATCGTTTTTATCCCCCTCATGAGAACCTGTTGACTTTATACAGTGATACAAAAAATCTGAGAATGGTTTCCATTCAGCCCAATAAACGTCCCCCCCCTTGTTTACCGGACCATTATGGTGGGTAATATGAACTACTCTGACTGCAACCTAATCGTTTTTATCCCCCTCATGAGAACCTGTTGACTTTATACAGTGATACAAAAAATCTGAGAATGGTTTCCATTCAGCCCAATAAACGTCCCCCCCTTGTTTACCGGACCATTATGGTGGGTAATATGAACTACTCTGACTGCAACCTAATCGTTTTTATCCCCCTCATGATAACCTGTTGACTTTATACAGTGATACAAAAAATCTGAGAATGGTTTCCATTCAGCCCAATAAACGTCCCCCCCTTGTTTACCGGACCATTATGGTGGGTAATATGAACTACTCTGACTGCAACCTAATCGTTTTTATCCCCCTCATGAGAACCTGTTGACTTTATACAGTGATACAAAAAATCTGAGAATGGTTTCCATTCAGCCCAATAAACGTCCCCCCCTTGTTTACCGGACCATTATGGTGGGTAATATGAACTACTCTGACTGCAACCTAATCGTTTTTATCCCCCTCATGATAACCTGTTGACTTTATACAGTGATACAAAAAATCTGAGAATGGTTTCCATTCAGCCCAATAAACGTCCCCCCCTTGTTTACCGGACCATTATGGTGGGTAATATGAACTACTCTGACTGCAACCTAATCGTTTTTATCCCCCTCATGATAACCTGTTGACTTTATACAGTGATACAAAAAATCTGAGAATGGTTTCCATTCAGCCCAATAAACGTCCCCCCCTTGTTTACCGGACCATTATGGTGGGTAATATGAACTACTCTGACTGCAACCTAATCGTTTTTATCCCCCTCATGATAACCTGTTGACTTTATACAGTGATACAAAAAATCTGAGAATGGTTTCCATTCAGCCCAATAAACGTCCCCCCCTTGTTTACCGGACCATTATGGTGGGTAATATGAACTACTCTGACTGCAACCTAATCGTTTTTATCCCCCTCATGATAACCTGTTGACTTTATACAGTGATACAAAAAATCTGAGAATGGTTTCCATTCAGCCCAATAAACGTCCCCCCCTTGTTTACCGGACCATTATGGTGGGTAATATGAACTACTCTGACTGCAACCTAATCGTTTTTATCCCCCTCATGAGAACCTGTTGACTTTATACAGTGATACAAAAAATCTGAGAATGGTTTCCATTCAGCCCAATAAACGTCCCCCCCTTGTTTACCGGACCATTATGGTGGGTAATATGAACTACTCTGACTGCAACCTAATCGTTTTTATCCCCCTCATGAGAACCTGTTGACTTTATACAGTGATACAAAAAATCTGAGAATGGTTTCCATTCAGCCCAATAAACGTCCCCCCCTTGTTTACCGGACCATTATGGTGGGTAATATGAACTACTCTGACTGCAACCTAATCGTTTTTATCCCCCTCATGATAACCTGTTGACTTTATACAGTGATACAAAAAATCTGAGAATGGTTTCCATTCAGCCCAATAAACGTCCCCCCCTTGTTTACCGGACCATTATGGTGGGTAATATGAACTACTCTGACTGCAACCTAATCGTTTTTATCCCCCTCATGAGAACCTGTTGACTTTATACAGTGATACAAAAAATCTGAGAATGGTTTCCATTCAGCCCAATAAACGTCCCCCCCTTGTTTACCGGACCATTATGGTGGGTAATATGAACTACTCTGACTGCAACCTAATCGTTTTTATCCCCCTCATGATAACCTGTTGACTTTATACAGTGATACAAAAAATCTGAGAATGGTTTCCATTCAGCCCAATAAACGTCCCCCCCTTGTTTACCGGACCATTATGGTGGGTAATATGAACTACTCTGACTGCAACCTAATCGTTTTTATCCCCCTCATGATAACCTGTTGACTTTATACAGTGATACAAAAAATCTGAGAATGGTTTCCATTCAGCCCAATAAACGTCCCCCCCTTGTTTACCGGACCATTATGGTGGGTAATATGAACTACTCTGACTGCAACCTAATCGTTTTTATCCCCCTCATGATAACCTGTTGACTTTATACAGTGATACAAAAAATCTGAGAATGGTTTCCATTCAGCCCAATAAACGTCCCCCCCTTGTTTACCGGACCATTATGGTGGGTAATATGAACTACTCTGACTGCAACCTAATCGTTTTTATCCCCCTCATGATAACCTGTTGACTTTATACAGTGATACAAAAAATCTGAGAATGGTTTCCATTCAGCCCAATAAACGTCCCCCCCTTGTTTACCGGACCATTATGGTGGGTAATATGAACTACTCTGACTGCAACCTAATCGTTTTTATCCCCCTCATGATAACCTGTTGACTTTATACAGTGATACAAAAAATCTGAGAATGGTTTCCATTCAGCCCAATAAACGTCCCCCCCCTTGTTTACCGGACCATTATGGTGGGTAATATGAACTACTCTGACTGCAACCTAATCGTTTTTATCCCCCTCATGATAACCTGTTGACTTTATACAGTGATACAAAAAATCTGAGAATGGTTTCCATTCAGTCCAATAAACGTCCCCCCCTTGTTTACCGGACCATTATGGTGGGTAATATGAACTACTCTGACTGCAACCTAATCGTTTTTATCCCCCTCATGATAACCTGTTGACTTTATCCAGTGATACAAAAAATCTGAGAATGGTTTCCATTCAGGCCAATAAAAGTCCCCCCCCCCTTGTTTACCGGACCATTATGGCGGGTAATATGAACTACTCTGACTGCAACCTGATCGTTTTTATCCCCCTCATGATAACCTGTTGACTTTATCCAGTGATACAAAAAATCTGAGAATGGTTTCCATTCAGCCCAATAAACGTCCCCCCCTTGTTTACCGGACCATTATGGTGGGTAATATGAACTACTCTGACTGCAACCTAATCGTTTTTATCCCCCTCATGAGAACCTGTTGACTTTATACAGTGATACAAAAAATCTGAGAATGGTTTCCATTCAGCCCAATAAACGTCCCCCCCTGTTTACCGGACCATTATGGTGGGTAATATGAACTACTCTGACTGCAACCTAATCGTTTTTATCCCCCTCATGATAACCTGTTGACTTTATACAGTGATACAAAAAATCTGAGAATGGTTTCCATTCAGCCCAATAAACGTCCCCCCCTAGTTTACCGGACCATTATGGTGGGTAATATGAACTACTCTGACTGCAACCTAATCGTTTTTATCCCCCTCATGATAACCTGTTGACTTTATACAGTGATACAAAAAATCTGAGAATGGTTTCCATTCAGCCCAATAAACGTCCCCCCCTTGTTTACCGGACCATTATGGTGGGTAATATGAACTACTCTGACTGCAACCTAATCGTTTTTATCCCCCTCAATGAGAACCTGTTGACTTTATACAGTGATACAAAAAATCTGAGAATGGTTTCCATTCAGCCCAATAAACGTCCCCCCCTTGTTTACCGGACCATTATGGTGGGTAATATGAACTACTCTGACTGCAACCTAATCGTTTTTATCCCCCTCATGAGAACCTGTTGACTTTATCCAGTGATACAAAAAATCTGAGAATGGTTTCCATTCAGCCCAATAAACGTCCCCCCCCTTGTTTACCGGACCATTATGGTGGGTAATATGAACTACTCTGACTGCAACCTAATCGTTTTTATCCCCCTCATGATAACCTGTTGACTTTATCCAGTGATTCAAAAAATCTGAGAATGGTTTCCATTCAGCCCAATAAACGTCCCCCCCTTGTTTACCGGACCATTATGGTGGGTAAGATGAACTACTCTGACTGCAACCTAATCGTTTTTATCCCCCTCATGAGAACCTGTTGGTTGCAAAGAGAAGGGAACCGTCAATCACTTTGATAGGAAAAGCCCCCAATTACCACCCGTTGATAAAAGGTTAGTTTTCAATTAACAGCGAAGTGAACTTTAGCTTTTTCCAAGTCAAATTGAAAACCCCAATTCATCTCGAAGAAAATTGTAATTGTTATTATTTTCATAATTTTGTTTGTTTAGTTATTTTATACAGTTATGTATCTAATTTGTTTAGTTGGGAAAATTCTCTTTGTAGAAAATAACCTGAATGAATTGGAGCATTCCCGAATTCGTTTGGAAAACTATTAAAAAAATTCTTGAATTGAGTAGTTTAAAAACTGTTATATTGATTTTAGAAATTCTCAAATTTACTTGAAAAACTGCCAAGTTAGTGTGAAACTTTTTCAATTCTACGTGGAAACGTTATATTATCAGATACAAGTAGTAGGAAAGGAATAAATCAGCTCTTTCACGAGTATTCACGAATCAGGGAATGGAATTTGTAGCGGAAGTGTTGGCTACGAAAGAAAACGCATGTCATCCACGATTGATACCCGTCATCACATTAGGTGCTACCAATTCCATCAGAGTCAACAAAACAGTTTTTAAACTTCAAGAAGAAGAAGCGCGAAAATTTCTTCTGGCGTTGAATCATAAGAAATTCACCGTTTGGACATATTCGCAAGATTATCACGACAATTCGAACGTCCTCAGGTACGTTTTGCCATTCTTACTTGATCGGGCATTTTGTTGGAAAACCCCATGGCGACAATCAACTTTTTGTGAAACTCAAATGGTTTTGTGACAATTTATGTTCATTGTGAATAACACAACCCCACAAAAAAAAAGTCAAAGTCCATGAAAGCGACCTGTGGGGTTTTATGTTTTTCGGGTCGCTGATTTTGAATTGATTGCCAGTTTTTTCAGATCAGATCGCTTTCAAGGTCATTTGAAGGTCAAATGTAGAAAATATTGCTTAGAAATCTGAAAAAATTCAGACATAGGTTTTTTAGAATGCTGAATCCAAATCTGGTGTCGGTTGACCTTCATGAGGTCAAGGTCAAGGTCATTTGAAGGTCAAACCAACAAAATAACCTAAAAAAAATTTGTAAAAATTCGACCTTCAAATGACCTTATATGACCTTAAGATAACCAAACATAATCGAACCAACCCTGGATTCGGATTCAGCAACCCTCAAAACACATACATACATTTTTACAATTTTTTTTGAGGTTATTTTGTTGGTTTGATAACATGAAGCATCTATATTCAGACTCCGAACTGAACTGAACTCTGAGGCATTCTGCCGTTCCTCGGTCCCTTTTTGTGCTCGCTCCCTTGGCCGAGAACCTTCTTGAGTCTTCCCTGGTTCTGGGAAGTCGACATGTTGTCTCAAGCAAGGAAGGTTCCAGCCAATTTGATACAATGCATGAATGCTTGAGAGTAAAGCTGGTTGCCCAGGAGACTGGCGCAGGTGTAATCTTGCAACAGTTTATTTGGTCAGTGAGGGCTACATTAAATGTTGTCCACAAAAGCTGTTAAGCTTGTTTCCTCCAACCCACCTCTGCTTGCCAAGGGGCCAGCCAATGACGGTCCCCACTCTGCCTCACGTACCTCTGCCCTGATAACTTCGGCTGATGAGATCTTCCATGAGATTTCAGATCGTCAGCGGCGCGCTTCCAACTTTCTGTTCTACAACGTTCCCGAGCAGGCAGGCTCTGCATCAGCTCAAAATGATTGTGCATTCATCTCCGACGCTCTCACTAAACTCAACTTTGTATATGACAGTGCCATTCATCGTTTCCGTCGTCTGGGCAGGGCGCCTAAGAACGATCGACCCCGTCCTCTCCTCGTTACTCTGGACTCTCCTGGCTCAGTCTCAAGAATCCTCTCTGCCAATCGGGCTTCATCTTCGCCACTCTTTGCCATCTCAGCGGACAGGACTCCAGCCCAGTGCCGTCAGCTTGATGAGCTCCGCCTTGAGTTGCGTAGGCGAACTGACCAGGGTGAGTCTGACCTCACTATCAAGTTTGTATCCGGTATTCCTCGTATAGTGAAAGTTCGCCGCTCTCCTATTTCCCTTCCAAAAAACTCCGAAATAAGCCTAGTTCCATTAAACTAACTCTTCTATACCAGAATGTCTGTGGCCTAAATACCAAATCGTCTGATCTGCACCATCTTGCTCCTCATCTTACTTACGATCTCCACCTTCTCACTGTGACCTGGCTTCGTCCTGAGGCGGACTCCTCTGAAATCCGTCTCTCCAACTACACATCTTTCGCACCGACCGTTCCCATTCGAATAATACGATTAAGCACGGCGGAGGTGGAGTATTAGTTGCTGTCTCCACTCGTCTTCGCTCGATCCCCGTCTCTTGAGCGAATTTCCGTCGTGCTCCCGGATCTCTGTCTGATTGTGGGGACCATCTACCTACCTGGCTACTGTCCAATCTCTGCATACGTGCGGCACTTCAAGGACCTGGAATTCATCACCACTTTGTATCCTGGTTACCACCTTCCTCTCGCTGGGGATTATAATTTATCTAGTGTCCTATCTTTTTCCTGGAATGTTGACTCTCCCTCCTCTCCACCATCGTCAAAAGGGTATGCTGTCTATAAAGCCCTTTAGCTGCTCAATCTCACACAGTTCATCACCACCTGAACTACTCACCATCTGCCCTTCCAGGCGCTTCAAATACTTTTTTTTCCATAATAATAATTTTTTTTTAAACAATTTCCTATTGTAATTGGGCTTGTTCCCGTTAATGTAATAAATAAATAAATAAATAAACAAATTTTGTGGACAGAAGATTTTGGATTTGAATCAACACACATATGACCACTTTTACCAAACATTTGAAACAAGTTGAAACCCAAAGTGGTCCAATGTTACCGGCATTCAAAGTTGAAACTTCGTTTTGGTGAAAAAGCTATTTTGGTTGGTTATTCCATGAATAACCAGGCGATCAAGATACCCAGCTCGTTTACTGCTGGTATTTTAAATAACCGTGTTGGTAGAGTAGGTTTGTCTTGCAGTGTGAACACAATGAAATTGTCTGATTTGGCACTAGCCGTATTTTTTGACTCGTTGGATGAGGTGGTTGGCCATGTAACACAGTATTAGGGGTCAAAAAAGGATTTTTGAAAAATGGATTTTCAAGATTTTCGGTGATATAGGCGTGTGGGGTATCATTTTCCACTAAATTTTGGACGCTGAACCCAATGAGACGGGTCCCAGAACGATTGGCGCCCTCTAGATGAGACTATGGGTCAAAATGGGTGCCTATCTACCCATTTTGAATATGTGTTATCGATATTTCTGGTACCTTGGCGTGTGGGGTATCATTTCCCACTGAATTTTGGACCCTGAATCTAATAAAGTGGGTTTCAGAACGATTGGCACCCACCGGAAGAAGTTATGGGTCAAAATGGGCATCTATCTACCAATTGTGAATATGTGTTTTCGAGATTTCTGGTACCTAGGCGTGTGGGGTATCATTTTCCTCTAAATTTCGAACGCTGAACCCAATGAGACGGGTCCCAGAACGATTGGCGCCCTCTGGATGAGTTTATGGGTCAAAATGGGTGCATATCTACCCATTTTGAATATGTGTTTTCGAGATTTCTGGTACCTAGGCGTGTGGGGTACCATTTTCCACTAAATTTTGGACGCTGATTCCAATGAGACGGGTCCCAGAACGATTGGCGCCCTCTGGATGAGGTTATGGGTCAAAATGGGCATCTATCTACCCATTGTGAATATGTGTTCTCAACATTTCTGGTACCTGGGCGTGTGGGGTATCATTTTCATCTAAATTTCGGACCCTGAATCGATTGAAATGGGTCCGGGACCCGCCAAACCCACTGTTCGCCCATTTCCCCCATGTTGAAGATATTACTCTCCATGCGCCTGGTCCGAGGGTGGAACAATTACTAAAACCAGAGCTGCTAATTGGAGCCACTCCACGCTTGTCACTGGAGCGTTTGGAACGGTGACAAAAGAATCCTGGAACGACACATCTTCATCTCATTCTTATTTGATTGGTTGAAGTGAATAGTGCGTAGGTGGCTTTAGATATTGTGGGGGTACTCTATGCTCCTGTTGGCTGCTTAACCCCCTCAAATTTCATAACGCCCGAATAACGATTATTAATTCAAGTAATGTAGTAACATGTTATTAGAACGGATTGATTGAGAGTAGATTATCAATAACAAATTGAATTTCAGAGCTAGTTTCAACGCAAATTGGACTCTTCTGGCGTGTTTTATCGGAGCTTTGGTCATATTCAACATCTTCGGGAGGTATCACAACGAAAAATCCTACGCAGGTTGGTCCATTTGCCTGTTAAACGTGTTCAAACTCAGCATCGGTCAGCCGATTAGAAGAGACCCGAAGATGTGGAGTATGAAAATCATCCTAATGTCTTGGGTTCTCTTCCAACTACACGCCAGTATCATTTATCAAGGTACGACCATCGATGTACTTCTTACGAAATTCACGTTTATTATCATTTAACATATTTATCATGCGGTCGTGTCGACAGGAGTTCTGATGTCTTACGAGAGAAACTACGACGATCATTCGGCCGTTTGTTTAGTCATACCGAACTCCTGTCTGCTCACTATACAACGGCTTTTTGAAACTGGCCATTTCAAAATCAACGAGAAGCGAACGTATACGAACACGTTAAGAGCGACTAACGTGACAAAACTTCTACTCAAAGTGAACTTCATCGGGTGGTCGGTATCGCTTTTAGTCCTTTTTGTTGAAAAATTGTTACATAAACGGTGGAATTATCAGAAAACATCAATTATCTGCTGTGAGAAGAACAATAGTGAATCCCAACAGTCGAATCCGTAGAGGGAAATATCAATCTCAGAAATCAACTAATGATTGTTGAATGAATAGAATAGGTCAATATGGAGAAAATGAATGTTTAATTTAGCTTTCAGTAATTAATCGTGTAATTCAATTACTTTGTTTACCCACCCTTTTCTCATCGATTGTATCATTTTCTCAAATCACTGTTACAACGGTGATCTGATTTTATTTATTTATTTCCAAAAAACACACAGTAGTAAGCACATTTAATCAATTTTTGCACTAGGAAGGAATGCTGGATGTAATAAAAACATTAAAAGCGTGGTAACATGCACATTCATATATTTATATAATATTTTGAGATTAGGAGATCCCTGTATGTGATAACAGTGATCATAGTATTATTACCTAAATATATTTTCATAATTGCGACAAGATGTTTGCAAAAGTTCAACAAGGAATGATTACATTCATACTTTTCAGGAATATTTTGAAATTATATATATAATAATTTATATTATATTGGTTCTGCTGGATTGGTTACAAGAAGAATGTATAGTAAAGGGCAAGGAACATTATTGACAGAAACGAAGGTTGGGGATGACCTTCCGGACACACTGATATAATAATACATTCAGATTCAGAACTACTCTACAACGACAACTAAATTTTATAGACAGAACTAAAAACGCTGCGAATTCTTACACACGGGTTGGTTATTCCTCGGACCAGGCGTATGGAGACTCATTTCTTCAACATGGGGAAAATGGGGGAAACAGTGGGTGTGGCGGGTCCCGGACCCATTCCAATCGATTCAGGGTCCAAAATTTAGAGGAAAATGATACCCCACACGCCAAGGTACCAGAAATCTTGAGGGGGCATTTGGGAGCATTTGTGGTCGTTATTGTGCACGTTATTGCCGCCGCTACTTCGCTACTTTATTAATCCTTGGAGGATGGGATTATTGGGATCCTTGCCGGCGTTGATGTAAGAAGAATGGGGAATGTCACCCGGCGGAGGCTCATTAGCTTTGGGGGAGGGGGACCTTGTCGCCGTCATTGTCTACCATTTTACCTCCGCACGTCCATGATCCATCTAGGGAATCTCTGGAATTTTTTTTTTTTTTTTTTTTGAGACCTGGCCGGCGTTGATTAAAGAAGAACGGGGAATGTCACCGGGTGGAGGCGCATTAGCTGAATCGGAAGCACTCGTTGTGGTAATGGTACACCTTATCGCCGCCGCTGCTTCATTAATCCTTGGGGAATGTAATTATTGAGACCTGGATGGCGTCGAACAACAAGTAACGAGTATACTCCCCCGTGCGGAGGCTCAGTAGCTATAGAATGGGGGGCACTCGTTGTTGTAATTGTGCACCTATTGCCGCCACAAAATTGCTATTGTATTAATTAAATTCTTGGAATAGATAATTCTTAGGACCTGGCCGGCATATAGTCCCGTTAGAGGAACAGGTATAGTCTCCCGTGCGGAGGCTCAGTTGCTATGGAATGGGGGGCACTCGTTGTCGTTATTGTGCACGTTATTGCGCCCTAATCTATCAAGGAGATCTCTGGAAATTTTTTTTTGAGACCTGGCCGGCGTTGATTTAAGAAGAACGGGGAATGTCACCCGGTGGAGGCGCATCGACCAGGCCTTGCAGGAAATCCCGAGTTCATTTCATGTGACTTCGACGTGTTGCTTCAGCTTCGGTTTCATCGGGCGCCGTTATCGTTCCGCCACTTCTAAAATGATACTCTTTCCTTCATTGTTGATATCAGAGGTCATACAAGTTTTTGGAGTCATCTTGCCTATCGATATCGGAGGTCAGTTGTGTTTTAGTTCGTGGCCGTAACCGTCTGTTCCCGTTAAAAATGAATTTCCTGTCTTTGTATGACGCTGTGAAAACGAGCTTATGGGGAAAATGTAAAACTCGGAATAAACTGCAATGGGGTACTCGCCGAAGCCTCCTAGATTCGTACCTGTGCGAATTTATGTGGCGCCAGACCCTTAAAGCCCGACAAGTGGACCCCTTCGACGGAATTCTCGACGAGATTGCCATCTCTACATACGTCAGTCCTTCATGCAGTCAACATCTAACCGTCCTCAGTCTGTGGTTAAGTGTGATAAACCAGATAAAATTTAGTGTAAATCGCGCGCAAAAGGCTTCGGGTATAACGCCTTTCGAGTCTCGTGCGTCGTGTGTGCTGGTGTTTTTCATCTCCCAGTGAGAAAAACTCGTAAAAGGTGATTATAAATTCCTGGCAGATCATAAAAAGCCTTTCACGTGCTTGTTGTGTATTAAGGGGCGCCGGAGATCTTTATCTGTTGATGAGGCGGGGTCATCTTCCCCCATTACACCCACCATGCAGTCAGATGTGAGTATGGCTCAAGTTCTATAGGCTATCAAAAACCTAAAGTCCGATGTCAGGTCTGCGAATGAGGAGATGCGGAGACAAATCGCGGATAATAATAAAGAGATTCGGGACCTTAAATTGCATCTTAATCGGTACTCGGATGACATCGTCAAAAACACCGAGAAGATCGAGAGCCTCGGAACGGAGATAAGCGCTTTCTCGGAGGCTTATCAAGAATTGACAAGCAAATTTCGTGGCCTTGAAGGACGGATAACCGAGCTGGAGTGTACCTGTTTTCGATAATGAACAATCTGCTCTTGCTAATTGTATCGAGATTAGCGGTGTCCCTAAGAAGGAAGATGAAAACATTGTGGATGTTATCAGGGCCTTCGGCTCCGCCTTATGTGTTGACATTCCGCGTGATTTCATCAACAACTGCTTCAAGCGCCGTCCTCCCCACCCCGAGACACCCTCCCCCGGCTCAATTTTTGTCTCATTTGTCCGGAAAACTGACAAGGAAGGATTCCTCGATGCGTAGGCAAATCTGATGTCGAAGGAACTGGGTTTTCTGGTGGGTGAGTCATCGAAGATTTACATGAATCACAGCCTCACCGCGCACAAGCGAAAACTTCTTGGTGCTGCGAAGGCATACAGGAGAGAGAACTCCTTCAAATTCGCGTGGGTCAGTAACGGGAAAATTTATTTGAAGAGAGATGAAAACGACCGACCCCACCTGATTCGAGTCGCGAGTGATATGAAGGATTTGTCATCAAAAAACGCTGCAAATTCTTACACAGGGGTTGGTTATTCCTCGGACCAGGCGAATGGAGACTCATTTCTTCATCATGGGGGAAATGGGGAAAACGGTGGGTGCGGTAGGTCCCAGACCCATTCCAATCGATTCAGTGTCCATGATTTAGTGGAAAATGATACCCCACACGCCCAGGTACCGGAAATCTCGAAAACGCATATTCAATATGGGTAATAGATACCCATTTTCACCCATAACCTCTTCCAGTGGGGTGCCAATCGTTCTGGGACCCACTTCATTGGATTCAGCGTCCAAGATTTAGTGGAAGACCCCACTCGCCTAGATCGCCCAAAATCTCGAAAATCCATTTTTTTAAAAACACATTTTGACCCCTACCCCGCCCAAATTTGGTCTGATCGGGCTGAAAAGCTTGGAGGACCGTCCTAGACCGGAAACAGACCCCTGACCCAAATTTCAGATTTTTTGAAAATTTTCTACTACCAAAAACGGCGTGGACGGCGGACGGCGTACGGAAGGAATCCACGTCATGAGTTAGAGCGACGAATTGCCATCAATAAAGGGTTTTGTTTTTACGTAGGTTTTATTCATAGGATAGGTTCTTTTAGAAGGGAGAGGGAGGAAATTATACCAGTACTCTCCTCTCCCCAGTATGTTTGCCTTATATTTATTCATCTGTGTGAATGTGAATATATGTGACTTATTGTGTGATGTGTATAGGTTAAGCGACGTGATATTAGTATTAGTAAGTGTTTGTGTCGCTGGTTGGGGGACCCTGCCAGTCTCTGGGGAGGCAGCATATTGGTTAGGTTTGGTTATTTCTGTGCCTGGCGCAGGGGCCTTATTTATTGATTTTAATTTTATTTATTTATTTATTTTATTTATTTTTTTTTTTCCTGGGCTGTCGGCTCTTCTGGGCTAGTAACACCCTGCAGTACGAGACCCTACAAGACGGGAACCAGGAGGGCCACTTTAGGAAGGGTGGGCTCGGCTGGCTGGCGGGGATTTATCCCCCTCCCTACCGGCCAGGTGGTGGGTGTGCTCAGGGTTGGTCTGGACCTAAGACTTTGGGGAAGGAGGAATAACAAGTACTCTCTTCCCCCCCTAGTCTTTTAAATAAAATGTGATATGCGCCTGTGATAATTTTTTTTTTTTTTAGGCTAGGCATAGTTAAATTTAGGTTTTTATCCAAGCAGGGGAGGAATATCCTAGTACTCGCCCTACCTACAGCGTTTTAGCAAAGGACTCCTTCGCAGGACTGTGGAGCACAAAGAAAAGGGTGAAGAATAAACTGGAGTGGAGGACACAGGTGGGGTGTTTTCCTATTTAGGTACCCCTACAAAATGCCTGTACGTTCAGTGAAGCCCAGTAATGTGGCGAGTAAGTGCCGCCACCACCACATTAAGCACTAAGTCCCAACAGCTCCACAGCCACCCCCACCCCAAAGCTCATTACATGCCAATGATGGAAGACCGCAAGCACAAGAAGAGGCGCGTTAGTACGGAGGCCCAGCAGAGCAGAAGATTGAAGTAAAAGACCCCTTGGAAAACCCGGCACCTCCATGAGATCCACCCTGGGCTGCCACAGGCAGGCGGACGCCGGAAGAGGGTGGGGTGCCTGATATACGGCGAAGCCATGGAGCCATAGAGCGGGGCTCCTAGATGATCTAGCGCAAAGAAAAGAAAAAGGGAAAACACGACTGGGATAGACTGTAATGGGCCACATGGCCTCAGGAACAGTCTAGCGCAGGTATTGTAACGGGGCGGCAAATTCCAAGCGCCCCGTCAAGAAACTTCGGCGGCGGGGGGACGGAACGACCCCTCTCCCCCTCCAAACGCCTAACCCCAGCTGGGCGGAAGGCGTGGCCTCACTGGATTGGGTGGGCGATGGGCGGCGCAAGACACCCAGGGAGGCGTAGAAGGGGAAGGCGACGTGACGAGCGGACGGAGAGAACCAACATCAAGCAGTCGTATCCGAACTCACGAGAAGGAAGGTTGAAATCTCTGTTCGCGGAACGGAGTGAAGTGAACCGGGACATCGAAGTAAAGTGAACCGGGACATCGAAGTGACCCGGAACATCGAGGCGAAGTGAACCGGGACATCGAAGCGAAGTGAACCGGAACATCCAAGTGAACCGGGACATCGAAGTGAACCGGAACATCCAAGTGAACCGGGACATCGAAGTGAACCGGGACATCCAAGTGACCCGGAACATCGAAGTGAACCGGGACATCCAAGTGACCCGGAACAGCGAAGTGAACCGGAACATCGAGGCGAAGTGAACCGGGACATCGGAGTGAAGTGAAAGTGACCTGAAGGAACGATCGTATCGTGGTTCCTTCAGGGTGAGAACTCGGGAATTGGGAGATCAGCCAATTCCTATCCCGTAACAGTGGACCCCTATTACGAACTGAAAATCCCCCGTCGGACCCGAGTGTTGATCCGTTCGCGCCCGACCGACGGCCAATAGTCTGGGTTTTCCACGCACCGCCAGTCGTCGGACCTCCGTTGGAAAGAGCCTCGCCTCCTCCGACCTGGACGGCGTTCCCCTGACCGAAGCCGAGCAGCGAAGAACACATCACCCTGTTGTCTCCATCCAAAGGCGTTGGTGCACGTAAGTGGCGAAATAATTCTGTCTCGTACCCTAGCAACGCGAAAGTCGACTCCTTAAATCTGGCCCAAGCCCTGACGCGTAGTCACCAGAAAGCTGATCAGAGAAATTGTAACTTGTAACCGTAGTATTGAGTATTTTGTCTGTTGTAGAAAAGCAAAGGGAGTTAGGGGAGAACATTAGCAAAACAACTGTATTTTTCCGTTATCCTAAATCAAACACTCCTGAGCCTTCAGCTACCTCGTAAATTCATTGGCCTTCAGCCCTTCACATTCTACCTACTCACTAATTAGATTAAGTCATAGTCAGTATCCTTCTCGGCCGAGACATTCCATATTTCATATTTCTGACAATTGCGTATTATAAACCAATATTGAACTCTTGCCTTTCACTTACGAAACCCCATTCCTCAGAGCTTAGTCAATTCAGGTGTACTTGGAGTCTATGACCGACCGTCTCCGACATTCCGAACGGTAAGTGAAAGTCCTTAGTCTCC
Source organism: Cyrtorhinus lividipennis (assembly GCA_019603395.1). Taxonomy (NCBI): domain Eukaryota; kingdom Metazoa; phylum Arthropoda; class Insecta; order Hemiptera; family Miridae; genus Cyrtorhinus; species Cyrtorhinus lividipennis. The sequence goes on from CM034006.1 coordinate 18,758,014, forward strand.
CACTAATTTATTCGCCTAGGTCTATTTCTGGATCCCTAGCCCGTTAGGTGAAACGGCGGGTTACATCTTTTGGTGGCAGCGGTGGGATATTTCAGAAATCTCGATTCTGTCGTATCCACAACAAGTGATCTTGACCAGGCGAATATTGGTGAGAAAAAGCTCTGAAGGAATTGGGTCGCGTTTTATAATCTCGAAATTTAAATTGTGCTAGTTATAGATTCTGAAATTTAAAATTGTAAGAAACAAACAAATCGGCCCGAGTGTGAGGAAGCGAGTGAGGAGGCAATTAACTTCAAATCCGTATCATTTTTCTTTCTTTCCATAAATCAAAATTTAACTACTGGCTCATTTATCTAGTAGCATCACTCTCGCGAGGCCCTCTGTGCCGAGACTGTCCCGGGTCTGTGCCGGGACTGTTCCGAGGCCCTCTGTGCCGAGACTGTCCCGGGTCTGTGCCGGGACTGTTCCGAGGCCCTCTGTTCCGAGACTGTCCCGGGTCTGTGCCGGGACTGTTCCGAGGCCCTCTGTCCCGAGACTGTCCCGGGTCTGTGCCGGGACTGTTCCGAGGCCATCTGTTCCGGGACTGTTCCGACGAGCCTTCAGCTCCAATTGACATCCCGATTCCAGACCCGTCATAGCACTTACCAACTGGGAAGTCCTTTCTCGATTCGTGGGGAAATTATCGGTCCTTGGTGCGCAAGAAAGTGATCTATCAGTTCGGTAATTCTTTTTATTTAGTTCTTTTTGTGCAACAAGTGAGTTCGCGACCATGCAACGAAACAGCAGCCCATCAGTCGAGGGCGAAGCCATGATGAACGCCGTGACGGAAGCGATGAACAAACTGGGCGCCTTCTTCCGCGAGCCTGCGGCCTCCGGCATTCCGCGGTCGTTGTTTATGGAAGTCGACCCATGGAACCCTGATGAGCCGGATGCTATCACGGCATCCGTGTTCTTCCAGGAAGTGGAGCAAGCAACCCAAGAGCTTGACGAGCACAAGAGACTGCGATTCCTTCGCACCCGCCTAAAAGGTGGAGCCAAGCGATTCCTCCAGGATGGTCTTGGCGAAACCCCATACACGACCGTGAAGAAGGCCATACTGGCATGGTATGGCGAGGAAAGTCCCGAGAAGGCGACCATACGACTCTGGACAGCCCAGAGAGACCCCGACGAGTCCATCCGACGGTTCGCAGAACGACTTCTGGCCACGGCACGATCGGCTGTCCGAACTGAACCCAACCTGAACGAGGCCCAACGTCGGGAGTGGACAAGACGAAAGGCACTCAGCGCTTTTGTCCGCGGGCAACCGAAAGAACTCCATCTCTACTTGCAGGGTAACCCTCCGGACACCTTGGAGGATGCAGTGGAGCGGGCTGAGGGATGGGAGGACGTAATGAGAGCGAAGCAGGACTACGACGCTCGATGGGACATAGCCGCTGTCAGCGGATCAAGACCCTCGGAGCCCAAGAAATGCTACTCTTGCGGAGAACCAGGGCATTTTGCAGCAAACTGCCTGCAAAAACCCGGAAGCCCGCTCCGTTACCCAAACAAACCGGCCACGTTCGGCGATCACCAGTTGATACCGGTGCCGACAAAGTTACCACCGACCGTCCCAGTGCTGCCCTGTATGTACTGTGGTGATATGTCCCACTTTCCAGTGAGTTGCCCCCACGGACTCTACGCGGCCTTGTTCTGCAATTTCTGTGGATCCCGTGACCATCTGGAGGCGGATTGCAAGAAGAAGAAGAAGACCCTGCCCATCTCAAATCCACGAATGCACCAGGTCAGAAACATCAGCACGACCCAGGAAACCCAAGCCAATCTCGCGACAAATAAGGAGGACGAGCCAACCATTGAAGTCCACGGAGACGAGCTGGTGGCTTACCAGACCGCTGTGAATTGTGTCATGAGGCCCATGATACTGATCACCGCCGGCTTGGGGAAGGAAACCCGGCGAATGGTCGTGGATACTGGCGCTGCAGTGTCTGTCCTATCAAGACCTGTGCCTGGCATTGACATCCGCCCAACAACGTTGAAGCTATGGGGTGCCGACGGACAACCACTGCCCGTGCTGGGGATCCAGGAGGTACGTACCACCATTGGTCTGGTTACAATTACACACCCATTCTATGTCTTCCAACGACCTGACTCCGGCTTGGATCTGATCGGACTGGACCTCCTGAGGAAATTACCCCTTGGCATACGCCCGGATATCGGCGTAGTGGAGATGAAAGAACCCACCACTGGGAAGATGATCTCCATCGGCGTGGTCGCCACTGACCCGGACCTCCACAGGCACATCCGTCAACTGAAGGGCGACGGGATGGCGCGAAAAGCCCAGAAAACCGCTCAAGCCACGAAACCCGACACCGACAACAACTACCAGGGCGGGCCAACAGTCGCTTCAACATCTGCCAAAGCCTCCGAACCTAGCGTCGACAACAACCACCAAGGCCAACTGACCACCGAACCAACACCACCCAGAAAGCAGCCGGTGGTACACCCTCCGATGTCCGATGTAGCAGAGTTCCCAGTTGAGATCCGGGACAATCCCCCTTCAACCTCTGAATTGGAGCACCAGGGGCATCAGCATCTGACTCATCTGGCAGGACCCGACTACCAGTTGGTCAAAGACGGCCTGAGCCGTGTTCCTGTTGGCGCCATCATATTAAGTTTGCCAAAGGAACTTCTGATGGCAGCCCAATCCTTGGACCCCTGGATCTCCACCCTGACTGCTGATCCAGAGAAGCATCGACTAAAGAAGGAGGAAGAAGTCTGGAGGAAGGAGGTCGATGTGGATGGCCAGCGGATCACGGTGCCACTGATCCCATCCACCATGCGGCGCTGGTTCCTGACCAAGTGTCATCAACATCAGTGGGCCGGGCACCCTGGCATAGAAACAACCACCCGTGTCGCAAGGCGGTACGGGTACTGGAAGAAGATGGTACGTGACGTCCGAGAGTTCGTCCAGAAATGCCAGGAGTGCCAGGAGAGGAACACTCCCCCAAATTTGACACCACCAATCCAGAAACCCGATGTCAATTACGAGGTCCAGGATGTCCTAGGGAAGACCACGCGTTACCACCTCAGCAGGCTCAAGCCAGCGTTTATCAACAGCGTGCCAGACGACGCCGTCACCCCCGACGTAGCAGAGGAGTCGCGCCCACCCGAGAGCCCTGCCCCTCCACCTCGCGAAGATAGTGGAGGGACGTGGTTGTTGGACCCCCTGGAATGGCCGGAACCAGTACGGACCGAAGAAGATCCTGAACCTGGGGCCCAGGGCCCTGGAAGATTCCCCAGCCGAATCCCGATTCCGATTAGGACGGCGTCCAGTCCATACGGGCTAAGACCAAGGCGCAAAACGATCGACTACGCGCAGCTCCACGCGGGGAAGATGTCAACACCTAGAACGGGATGAAGCGATTGGGGACACACAAAAAAAAAAAAAAAAAAAAAAAAAAAAAAAAAAAAAAAAAAAAAAAAAAAAAAAAAAAAGTTTTCAAGTTTTGGGGTATACTCGTAATTTGTGAAGTAGAATAGGGAATGTCTTACCTGTAGAATAAAATGCACGACACCAGTACTTACCTTGTTTGATTAATGACCGTACCTCATGGGTCGGGACAGGACTCCCTTGGCCCCCCCCCCCCCCTTTTTTTTGTTGTTTTCCTTTTCCTTCTTAATGGCAGCAAAATCTAGGGTGTGAAATGTGTGAGTTGGAGTGTGAGAGTAGACTAGAGAAAGGGCCGGGTTGTATGTTTCACAGCATAGTAGGGAAGTAGAAGATAAGACCAGCGGAAGGAACATCTCGCCCATCGCACCACCTGGGAACATCAGCGCCATCATGCTCTCGGCAGCCAAACGACCTGACGCAATGCCCATCGCACCAGTCACCCCCCCCACCGGAAGGAAAATTGCCGAGGTAGACCTCGGCCTCCGAAGATCGGAGGAGTGTAACGGGGCGGCAAATTCCAAGCGCCCCGTCAAGAAACTTCGGCGGCGGGGGGACGGAACGACCCCTCTCCCCCTCCAAACGCCTAACCCCAGCTGGGCGGAAGGCGTGGCCTCACTGGATTGGGTGGGCGATGGGCGGCGCAAGACACCCAGGGAGGCGTAGAAGGGGAAGGCGACGTGACGAGCGGACGGAGAGAACCAACATCAAGCAGTCGTATCCGAACTCACGAGAAGGAAGGTTGAAATCTCTGTTCGCGGAACGGAGTGAAGTGAACCGGGACATCGAAGTAAAGTGAACCGGGACATCGAAGTGACCCGGAACATCGAGGCGAAGTGAACCGGGACATCGAAGCGAAGTGAACCGGAACATCCAAGTGAACCGGGACATCGAAGTGAACCGGAACATCCAAGTGAACCGGGACATCGAAGTGAACCGGGACATCCAAGTGAACCGGAACATCGAAGCGAAGTGAACCGGAACATCGAGGCGAAGTGAACCGGGACATCGGAGTGAAGTGAAAGTGACCTGAAGGAACGATCGTATCGTGGTTCCTTCAGGGTGAGAACTCGGGAATTGGGAGATCAGCCAATTCCTATCCCGTAACAGTGGACCCCTATTACGAACTGAAAATCCCCCGTCGGACCCGAGTGTTGATCCGTTCGCGCCCGACCGACGGCCAATAGTCTGGGTTTTCCACGCACCGCCAGTCGTCGGACCTCCGTTGGAAAGAGCCTCGCCTCCTCCGACCTGGACGGCGTTCCCCTGACCGAAGCCGAGCAGCGAAGAACACATCACCCTGTTGTCTCCATCCAAAGGCGTTGGTGCACGTAAGTGGCGAAATAATTCTGTCTCGTACCCTAGCAACGCGAAAGTCGACTCCTTAAATCTGGCCCAAGCCCTGACGCGTAGTCACCAGAAAGCTGATCAGAGAAATTGTAACTTGTAACCGTAGTATTGAGTATTTTGTCTGTTGTAGAAAAGCAAAGGGAGTTAGGGGAGAACATTAGCAAAACAACTGTATTTTTCCGTTATTCTAAATCAAACACTCCTGAGCCTTCAGCTACCTCGTAAATTCATTGGCCTTCAGCCCTTCACATTCTACCTACTCACTAATTAGATTAAGTCATAGTCAGTATCCTTCTCGGCCGAGACATTCCATATTTCATATTTCTGACAATTGCGTATTATAAACCAATATTGAACTCTTGCCTTTCACTTACGAAACCCCATTCCTCAGAGCTTAGTCAATTCAGGTGTACTTGGAGTCTATGACCGACCGTCTCCGACATTCCGAACGGTAAGTGAAAGTCCTTAGTCTCCCACTAATTTATTCGCCTAGGTCTATTTCTGGATCCCTAGCCCGTTAGGTGAAACGGCGGGTTACAGTATATCAGGACGGCGTACGGCGGACGGACCTCGACCTTTCCTGGTCAGGACATCATGAAACGTCCAGAAAAAAATTTTGAGCCGAATCGGAGAGGTTGACCATTTGCATGAAAACATAGGTTGATTATTCAAGGAATAACCAACCAAAACTAGGACGGTCCTCCAAACTTTTCAGCCCGATCAGACCAAATTTGGGCGGGGTATGGGACAAAACGTGTTTTTTGAAAAATGGATTATCGAGATTTTGGGCGATCTAGGCGAGTGGGGTATCATTTTCTACTAAATTTTGAACGCTGAATCCAATAAAATGGGTCCCAGAACGATCGGCACCCACTGAAAGAAGTCATAGTCAAAATTTGGTAATAATATATTACCCATTTTGAATATGTGTTTTTGAGATTTCTGGAACCTAGGATTGTGGGGTATCATTTTCCACTAAATCATGGACACTGAATCGATTGGAATGGGTCTGGGACGTACCGCACCCACTGTTTCCCCCATTTCCCCCATGTTGAAGAAATGAGTCTCCATGCGCCTGGTCCAAGGAATAACCAACCTCTGTGTAAGAGTTTGCAGTGTTTTTGCCTTTTACTCCACGTCCTGGTTTCTGCCTTGTCTCACCCTGGTCTCCATCTCGCCTCCGCCTTGATTCATCCTTGTCTCCGCCTTGTGTCACCCTGGTCTCCGCCTTGTCTCATCCTGGTTTTGGTTGGTTATTCCTTGAATAATCAACCTATGTTTTCATGCAAATGGTAAACCTCTCCGATTCGGCTCAACATTTTTTTCTGGACGTTTCATGGTGTCGAGATCAAAAAAACTGCAAATTCTTTCACAGGGGTTGGTTATTCCTCGAACCAGGCGCCTGGAGATTCATTCCAATCGATTTAGCATCCAAAATGTAGTGGAAAATGAGTAACCAATCAGATTGAAAATTTTCGAGATGATGAAAGAAGAAAAGAGTTCAAGGTGGAAGCATGGCGGATACAAATCGTACACAAGGTGGAGCGAGGTGGAGATCAGAACGAGACCAGGATGACACAAGGCGGAGACCAGGATGACACAAGGCGGAGGTGAGATGGAGACCAGAACGAGACAAGGTGGAATGAAAGGCGGAGAACAGGATGAGACAGGGCGAAAACAAGGACGAGACAACGTGAAGTAAAGCTAGGTTCATACTCATCCGTAATGTTGCGTTGCGTGCGAGGAGATTTGCGCGCGTTGGCCCCGAAAATCATGGTGACCGTTCATACTACTGCGTGCGTGTCTGTGAGCTCAGCTTCTTCGACTTCGGGTTGGCCTTATTGGACTATATTCTGTGCTTGAGGTGTTGACGTGAAGTGATAAATAATTATTGTGCGAATACTTTGTTATATGTGGTGTTTTTTTCTTTTAATTCATTCGTTATGGTTTTTCGGGCAAACGAAGCAAGTGAGTACCAACCAACCTTCCAAGTCTTCATGTTATCAATGATTATTGCACCTCCACAATTTTCGAAGTTGTAATTCATGATTGATGCTGTGTAAACTATTTAGAAAAAATTTGTGTTGGAGAAACACTTCTAATGGTCACAATGTTATTAACTTTGTTTTCAGTCTTATTACCAATCGCTCCTAACTCCCTGTGAATGAATTACGATGAGGTGCACATCCACTTACTCAGAGCTCCAAAATTACTGGAAATTATTTGTGCTGTTGCAGGTGGAAGCAGTATCCAGTTTGACTGCGTAGAGTAAAACAACTCAGGGCTAGATGCAATAAATATTTACTAAGTAGTACTTGACAATCATTTAATTTCCGAGAGAAAAAAATATTTATTTACAAATTATTTGTAGGAAAATTATCTATGAACAAATTGTTATTTAAGAAAAAATATGATTTTGTAATATTTTAATGATGAAGAAAAATTATTTATGTACAACTGGTCTTCACTCTATTCTTCCCGTTGCAAGCGCAGTTAGTTAACTTGAAGGTACCTATCATGAAGTCCACACAAGTTTTTAAATTTAATTTTTTAGACGGTTAGACGAAGCTCATCACATTGACGAAGGAATTTCTTGGCCTCATCACTGCTCTGGCGATACACTGCTCTTCATTTTCTCTCAGCTTCTCCTAGAATGTACAGATGTCGAATAAATATTTCTGTTGTTTCCTAATATAAACAGTGTAACCTTTTCTATTCGTAAACTACATACTTTCATCGAGAGTGGCCTATTTCAGCCCACTTTTTCTTCTGTGGTCCAGCTCCTGTAGAGTTGGTGCCGCAAATCGACGACGCCGGATATCATCCGGCAAAACTTCTACACTACTATTTTATCACATATTGCAAATCACATGATACGAGTACTTAACACAAGTACACGACGTCAATATGGGAGAAAAAAGTTGTTATTCCATGACGACGTGAATTGGAACCGAAAATCTTTTGATAAAAACGCCCCTATCACTCTTCTCTGGGCTTCTTCTACTCCCTTAAGTCACCTTCTTCTTCGTCTTCGATGTTGTCATCCATTTGTGTGCACGTTTCTGCGTTCGAAAATCAAATCTTTTTGATCTCAAACGGAGGAAACCGTACGCGGCTCCGCCCACCGAATGGTCGATTCTGATTGGCTCTTCTCCCAACGCGTATACCTGCGTGCTCCCTTACGGATGAGTATGAACCCGGCTTAAACGGCAAAAACCAGGATGAGACAAGGTGGAGACCAGAATCATCAAGGTGGAGGCATGGTGGATACAAATCGTAGACAAGGGGGGGCGAGGTGGAGACAATGATGACACAAGGCGGAGGCGAGATGGAGACCGGAACGAGACAAGGTGGAATGAAAGGCGGAGGCGAGATGGAGACCAGGATGACACAAGGCGGAGGCGAGATGGGGACCAGAACGAGACAAGGTGGAATGAATGGCGGAGAACAGGATGAGACAGGGCGAAAACAAGGTGGAGTAAAAGGCAAAAACCAGGATGAGACAAGGCGGAGACCAGTATGAATCACGGTGGATACAAATCGTAGACAAGGTGGGGCGAGGTGGAGACCAGGCCGAGACAAGGCGGAGACCAGGATGACACAAGGCGGAGGCGAGATGGGGACCAGAACGAGACAAGGTGGAATGAATGGCGGAGAACAGGATGAGACAGGGCGAAAACAAGGTGGAGTAAAAGGCAAAAACCAGGATGAGACAAGGCGGAGACCAGTATGAATCACGGTGGATACAAATCGTAGACAAGGTGGGGCGAGGTGGAGACCAGGCCGAGACAAGGCGGAGACCAGGATGACACAAGGCGGAGGCGAGATAGAGACCAGAACGAGACAAGGTTGAATGAAAGGCGGAGGCGAGATGGAGACCAGAACGAGACAAGGCGGAAATCAGAATGAGACAAGGTGGAATGAAAGGCGGGGAACAGGAAGAGACAGGGCGAAAACAAGGCCGAGACAAGGTGGAAAAACGCTGCAAATTCTTACACAGGGGTTGGTTATTCGTCAGACCAGGCGCAAGTAGACTCATTTCTTCAACATGGGGGAAATGGGGAAAACGGTGGGTGCGGTGGGTCCCAGACCCATTCCAATCGATTCAGTGTCCATGATTTAGCGGAAAATGATACCCCACACGCCTAGGTTCCAGAAATCTCAAAAACATATATTGTAAATGAGTAATATATACCCAATTTGACCCATAACTTCTTTCAGTGGGTGCCGATCGTTCTGGGACCCATTTCATTGGATTCAGCGTCCAAAATTTAGTGGAAAATGACACCCCACTCGCCTAGATCGCCCAAAATCTCGTAAATCCATTTTTCAAAAAACACATTTTGACCCCTACCCCGCCTAAATTTTGTCCGATCGGGCTGAAAAGTTTGGAGGACCGTCCTAGGCCGAGAAGAGACCCCTGACCCAAATTTCAGAAAATTTTGTACTACCAAAAACGGCGTGGACGGCTGACGGACATTGACCTTTTGGCTGGTTATTCCTTGAATAATCAACCTGTTTTCATGCAAAAGGTCAACCTCTCCGATTCGGCACAGACGCTGAATCCAATAAAGTGGGTCCCAGAACGATTGGCACCCACTGGAAGAGGTTATGGTTGAAAATGGGTATCTATTACCCATATTGAATATGTGTTTTCGGGATTTCTCGTACCTGGGCGTGTGGGGTATCATTTTCCACAAAATTTTGGATCCTGAATCGATTGGAATGGGTCCGGGACCCGCCGCATCCACCGTTTCCCCATTTCCCCCATGTTGAAGAAATGAGTCTCCTTGCACCTGGTCCGAGGAATAACCAACCCGTGTGTAAGAATTTGCAGCGTTATTTGATCTAGACACCATGAAACGTCCAGAAAAAAAGTTTTGAGCTGAATCGGAGAGGTTGACCATTTGCATGAAAACATAGGTTGATTATTCAAGGAATAACCAACCAAAAGCGAGCATATCAATCGCCAGCTTATAAGTTATTGGTTTCCGCCATTCTAGTGACCTCAAAGATATGATTTACTCCACACTACTAACGAGTAACCTCATTTTACGAACATTACCTGTCGGAATGGGAAATAGGTTCCTTGAAACCGTTTCTCCCCATCACTCCACACAATTCTGGACCTTTCTTCTGGAAATTTCTTCGTCAATTTCGGACCTGAAACGCTGCGAATCCCTTGGGGTTGGTTATTTCTTGAACCAGGCACATGGAGACTCATTCCAATCAATCATCGATAATCAGCAGATAATGTTCTACTACCATAATTGGCGTGAACGGCGGGCGGACATTTGTTTATTTTGTTCCAAACACCTTGAAACGCCCAGAAACAATTTTGGGCCGAATCGGAGACGTAGACTTTTTCATGAAAATATGAACCTCCAAAGTTCAAAAGAACTTCATTCAAAACATTATGTTTTTCGAAGTTTGAAATTACCAAAAAACTAATAATACCGCGTGAGTTGCAGTTGAAATCCAACCCATTGTAATGTAACGATTTATGTTCTTAGTAAATAATTTATTAACAATCGTTCGTTGAATACACTGTTCACATTCGCGCACTTACACAATGACAGAATCACAATACTACCGCACTATTTATAACGCGGCACGGCACAATTTATAACCCGAAGCGTCTATATCCGGACTCCAAATTGAACTGAACTGGGCGGTGCTCGTGGGTCTGTTTTATACCTGCTGCCTCTTGGTCGAGTACCTTCCAGAATGTTCCCCGGTTCTGGGAACTCGACGTGTTGTCTGGGGCGAACGGGGAGGTTCCCGAATGTTCGAGACCCTTAATCCTCCACAGGTCGTTGACCTTGCGACGCCAGGAGCCCATTTGGCCGGCGCCGGTGCGAGCTCGCAACAGTAACATAGTACATATTAGGATCACGCAATTTTCCCATTGATTAATTTTTTTGGAATTCCACGATCGCGTAAAGAATTAAGTCGTGGTACACCCTATAAATTATCTGATAAATCAGTTAAAATGTTTTACTTGTTGACGCAGATTCAAACAAGACCTGTGACTCGTGAAATTGCATGGTACTTCGATGCCAGTCACATGCACACCGATTTCATTTCAATGATAACGAACCCCCGACCCTGCCTGAGGGCTGAGAGTAGAATATACTGACTGACATACACATGAGAAAACTGCGAATTCCCCACAACAGTATTTTGTTGTCGAAAACAGTGCTCCAGCGGCGGCGTTGGTGCCTAGTTGTCCATAACAGCCCGAGGCCGGTGGTTGCTACCCCCCCTCCTTCATCCACTACCATGCTTCTCTCCGCCGTTACCTCCCGCCCGGAAAAGCGCCTCTCTAATTGAAGAGAGAAAAAAAAATGCTGCCTCCGCGAATCGGGCGGGGAAAAAGAGATCGTGACCCACTTGCGAGTGGCGACGGTGACCTTGAGCCTTCGGAGGAGGTGGCGGTCCCTCCGCCCCACAACGTGCAAGAGTTGCAGAAAGTGAAACCGATTCCAGGCCAAGTGTGTCAATGGTAAGGGAGGCTGACTTTTACCCCGTTAGCTAGCACGCTCGCTCCACGGGGCCGCGCGTCTTCCTCCGACGAGCCTCCAGGACGTCCGGTCGAAAACGTATATTCCCACCCCAGCGGGGATATTGACTGGAAATCCTCCGTTGACATGTTTTACTAATAAGTGGATTTCACTCAAACCCAGGAATTACCAGTCAACCCACATAAGACTGAATGTGAGGACTCATAACCATGGATTGTTCAGACGATGTTTATCGATATTACTTCCACTAATGGATTTGATCAAAAATGTGGTTCCCCTAAGACGCCCCCCCCCCCCTTTTTTTTAACTTTTACTGCTGAATAACCATGTCCTCAGTCCTCATCAACCCTATATTGCTAAGTATTTAAAAATCAATATTATTTTCAATTTTTCAAACGACACAATCACGAGGGATAAGGTTTTGGCTGTGGTTGTTTTTGTTTCGGTCGGATTTACGGATGCGTTATTTGGGGGACCCTATCTGCGGCGGACACTTCCCCTCTGGACGATACCCAGAGGCGGATGACGGAAACGGAGCACCTCTTTCTTGAGGTCCTTCTGGGTCCCCTCCTCCGCCCCTCTCATTCTCCGCCCTTCGTTCGTGTTATGACAAGGGGGTGGGGTGGGGGCGCTTGACTTCCGTGACCCCTGCGCCCGACTGCCGCCTCATTCATTCCTCATCGCCACGGCTCCGTCTACACGCGACGTCATCTTCCCTTGGTATTCCCATTTGGTCAGTTGAAATACGACTGGAACATTTCCTAACCAAATTAACAAATTCCCGAATCTAACGAAATGGACCCTACAATCTCTCATCATCTGCGACATGCATTGACCATATAGTTTTCAAATCGGCAAAGCCATCGATATTACCCGGCGTTATACGTACCTCAATTACTGACCATTACATGACTGCAGTCTCCATCAATATAAATAGAAATCCAAGCGTCAGCACCAACAGGCCGAGTAATGATAACGAAACGAATCGTAGAACTGTCGACGTTGAAAAACTCACAACAATACTCGACAAATCGGACTGGTCAGAAGTTTTAAACTGCCAAGACTGTGAATTGGCTGCTGGGAAATTCACGGAGAGAATTAAATCATTGTTCTCCGAGACGACGAGAGAAATCAAAGTACGCCGAGCAAATATTAAATTGACTCCCTGGATAACTGGAGGTTTGCTGACTTCAATGGAAACTCGCGATAAATTAGCTAAAAAATCAATTCGACAACCTTTCAACACGCATTTAAAGAAAAGGTTTATTGAATACCGTAATATGGTAAAAACGCTTCTCCGCCAAGCAAAAGAGTCATTTTACCAAGGAAAGTTGGAAAAGGCAAAGGATGACCCGAAAAAGACATGGGAAGCCATTCGCGAAATCATTGATGGATCACCAAAAGTTAAGCAAAACGTCTGCCCAATTGTTGAGGAGATTTCGAAAAGTCGTAACATTTCTGGGCAACAATCCACCCAAATTGCCTGCAACACGCTGAACGAATACTTCACGAACGTCGGGAAAAACTTGGCTTCGAACATTGAAAGGAAAAAGAGGAATCGAAGATTAAGGACTTCACCACCTGAAGACGCCCACAACAACCTGACGTTCCACATACCTACGATGACTGCCGATGATCTGCTGAACATTGTGAAGAAAATGAAAGACGGATCTGCTCCTGGTGTGGACGGTGTTCAAGCGTCGGTGGTTAAAAAGATAATTCACCTAATTGTCGATCCATTGCTACACATATATAATCTAAGCATTAAAAATGGTTATTTCCCAACAGTACTTAAATTAGCAAAAGTGGTTCCAATTTACAAGAGTGGTGAAAAAAGTAATCCTCAGAACTATAGACCTATTAGCATGCTCTCGACCTTTGCCAAAATCTTAGAGAAATTTGTTAAAAACCATCTCGAAGCATTCCTTGAATCGTCGGACATTCTAACACCTTGCCAGTACGGGTTCAGGCGAAATAGAAGCGTTGATGATGCATTATTTAATCTGACAGATAAGTTGTTCCATATTCGTGAGAATCGTCAGAGAGGGATCTTAATCTGCCTGGACATGGCCAAGGCGTTCGACTCCATAGAGAGACCTCTTTTATTACATAAACTTGAGACCAAAGGTATCAGGGACAAGGAGTTGGAATGGTTCTGTAGCTATTTGACGGGGAGACGACAAGTCGTGTCAATAAGTAATAAATCCAGTGACCCCGCAAGTATCGACTATGGCGTTATTCAAGGAAGTAATCTGGGAGCCCTTCTTTTTTTATGTCACATTAATAACATTGTGAAAGCCTCTAATCAAGCTGCTTATTATCTATTTGCCGACGACGCTGCAGTGTTAGTAACTGGAACAACTTGGGCTGAAACATTCGAAAAAGCGCAGTGTTCTGAATGATTTGAATGATTGGTTGCTAGAAAATGTATTAACGATTAATGCCAGCAAAACCAAGTACTTGACTTTTGGTCAAATCGAAAATCAGGAAATAGTATCTAACGATCTGTATATTCATTCCTGCTCTCATGATAATCATGAAGAATGTGAGAAGATTGATAGAGTACCATATCATAGATACCTTGGTGTGTTTATTGACCAAAATCTCACGTGGGAACCTCATATAGATTATATTTATTCTAAATTGAAGAAGTTTCTGTTCATATTTCATAATTTACGTCGAATTGTTAAGGAAAATGTTATGAAGTCCATATATATTACTTTGGTTCAGCCGGTCCTCCAATTCGGTATCGTAGCCTGGGGTTCTGCTATGAAGACCCACAAGCAAAAACTTGTGGGCCCAACCCGTGGGCCGTGTGGGGGTGGGAGTAACCGCCCCATCCCGTCAGGGAGGCGTCGGAAAAAATTATGTGATCATAACCCAGCAGGAACCACGTGAATTCCCTGGACCCAACCACCCACGTTGGGTGGAATCCAACCCAGCACGATATTTCATGATTTTCAAGTTGAATCCTAAGAATATTTGGTAGGAAAGGAATAAAACATTTTTCTGTCAATTGATTTTTTATTACAAGATGGAAATCACGAAAAAAGGTACATAGTTTCAATCTGAATCATCATTCAGGCAGCCATTACAAGCCATTACATTCGTTCTGCAGTTGAGAACATACACAACAACGTTGGGTGGTATGTCACCCAGGAAGATAAACAATGTATCTCCACCCATGGAGATGAAAAATTCACAATAAAGTGAAAACCAACGTTTTTCTTGCTGTATACATTCAACATTGACTGTAGATTGTAAATAAAACTAGAAAAATATTCACACTTACTTTGTTCTGAAGTTGAGAACATACACGACAACGTTGGGTGGTTTGTCACCCAGGAAGATAAACAATGAGAAATGTAGAAACAGACAATGCAGTTCCACCAACAAAGGCTGCAGCTCGACTGATGACGTCGGCATGGGAGGGTACTGAAATGGAGGGGGAGACACGAAACGTTGGCGCATGCGCAGCTTGAAAAGAAAAATGCTTGGGTGGGATTCCACCCATACGTGGTTCTTACTGGGATAAGTATCGGAGAGAATAGGGACCGGGGGACCTCGGAGGGCAGAAACCCACCACTCGAGGTCCACGACCGCGTCACTCGAAAGCACGAGATTAGCCTCGTAGTCATCGGGAAAAAGTTGGAGGGACATAAACCGCTTCCGCTCGAGTAGACGAAGATCGTACCGTGGGAAGCACGGCGACCAACTTGCCGATGAATGAATGAATGAATGAATTTATTCCATCGTAAATCACATTACATGAGTGACTGAAAACTATCTATACATTGGAATATACCCCAAGCCATAGAGAAAGCTCTGTGCGGCTTGGGGGAGTTGCGTACATGGGTTTTTATTTCATTAGTTTTAATTCATAAAATTATATTATTTACATATATAACACACATATAGGTACGATAAACATAAGTAAGTAATTTATTTGGTTATAGATAGGTAGGAACAATTTGGTAAATTTTTTTATTTTTTTAAATAAATGATAAAATTTTTAATAATTATTTATTATTATTTTTTTTTTTTTAATATATAGAGAGGAACATTAGTTTACATAGATGCTTGACAGTAGGGCTTGACTGCAATCTGGACCAAGAGATATTACCCAAGAGAATATTCGTTTTTTAAAGTTTGATCTCGAAAATTCTGAGGGTGTTTGCAGATCTGGTGGAAGCGAACGGATCAAATAAGCCATGCTATAGTAAATGTGCTTTGATGTGCTCCATAACCTGGATTTTGGGGCAGGTACAACGGCTTGAGAGGTTAGTCTGAATTCGTAGGATAGAGATTTTTGTATGCTAAACTGACCGGGATGCTTGTGATAAAAGATAAGCGATGACCTGATGTACAGCTGGTTAATTGTGAAAACACGGGCCACATTGAAAAGATCGACAGTGGGAAATCGTCTTGGTTTTTTCAACAGAACTTTGATAATGGATTTTTGCAACACGTTCAGTGGTTTCAAAGTTGTTGGAGCTGCTCCACCCCATGCTATAATCCCGAACCCAATAACGCTCTGGACAAGTGTCTTGTATATGGTAATTAAACTGTTTATTCTCAGGGACCCACGGAGGTTATAAAATAGGTGTATGAATTTCCTGAGTTTTTCAATTACTAGTGCGACATGCTGGTCCCATTTCAGGTCTTCATCGATTATTATGCCCAAGTATTTTATAGATGCAACCCGTTCTATTCCAGGACAATCACAGGTAGTGAGCGTGTCTTCGGTTCCGCATGTGTGCAGTTTAATTTGGTTGGTGACTGAATTTTTGGATGGGGATTTAGAGAAGGCTAGGTATTTCGTTTTCTTTATGTTCAGGCTTAATGTGTTGTTGCAAAGCCATTTGTAGATCTTGTTGATATCATGACTTGCAGCATCGAAAACGTCGTCCCATGTATCTCCCTCGCATAAGATAGCCGTGTCATCTGCAAACAGGTACGCAGTGCCCTGGAGCTCAATATTTCCCAGGTGGTTTATAAACATTAAGAAGAAAATTGGAGCCAAAGTTCCTCCCTGAATGACGCCGTACTCCACAGGTTTCTCGCTACTGTCTGTACCCTCTATGGTCACTATTTGTTTCCTCCCACTGAAGTAGCGCTTAACCCATTCTAATTCCAGCCCCTTAATACCGTAGGCAGGCATCGTTTTTATTAGTAAATCCCTGTTAATCGAGTCGAAGGCTTTGGCTAAATCTAGTGTTAAGAGTATGCCTTTTTTCCCACGGTCTAGCAGAGAGTTGATGTCCTTAGTTAATGTGAAAATGGCCTCATCGACTCCAACGCCCTTTCTAAAACCAAATTGCCTGCTGGACAATAGGTTTTGATCTTCAAGGTGAGTGTATAGAAGATGTTTAATCCATCGTTCTATGAGTTTTGAAATTGTACTCAGTAGGGAAATTGGGCGGTAGTTGGTGCATTCGGAGACATCACCACCCTTGTGTAGAGGTATGACACGAGCTATCCTGAGCGAGTCCGGGAAAGTTCCGTTCTCCAGGCCAAGGTTGATGACATTTAAAAGAGCATCTTTCAAGAGATGAAAGTATTTTTTAACTATTCTCAAAGAGATTCTATCTATTCCTGGTGCAGAGTTTCCGTTCATACAGGATATAATTTTTTCAAGATCGGAGCAAGCGATATTCCTAAATTTAAATTGAATATGGTTAGCGGGCTCAGTGATATTGGCAGTTATTCCGGGCTGTGGAATTCGAGGAATATTATTCACCAGGTCTTTGCCGACATTACTAAAAAACGAATTAAATTTTTCAGCTACCCTCGCCTGGGCGGATTGGGTGTCTATATTCAGTGAATCCGCTGTCTCATTTACTAATTTACTAACAGGATTATTGTTACGTTTGGCAGATTTCCCCAAGAAGTCCTCATTAATAATTTTCCAGGTTTCTTTTGGCCCTTTGGAATTGTTAAATTTATTTTTATAGTAGTCATTTTTGGCTATTGATCTCAAGTTGTTGATAGACCTGCGGTAATATTTAATGCGTTCCTGAAGGGATAAGTTGAAAGGTTGTTTTTTTTGTTTTTTACAAAGTTTGTCTCTAATTCGGATTGCGTGGAGAATCCCATTTGTCATCCAGGGAGTAAGTTTGAGTTTTGCGTGATTTGCACGACGCACTTCTGTAGAGGTGGCATTTAATATGCATTCGTTCATGCCGTTGATAAGCCTTGCGACCGCATCGTTTATGTCTATCAGTTTGGTGACTTCATCCCAATCATATCGTTGCATGTTATCATCTAATTTTGAGTGATCAATTTTGTTATGTTGCGAAACGGTACGGGTTATTCTTGTCACTTTAGTAGATTGGCATAATACAGAGCAGGATATTGCATAGTGATCGGTTATATGACAATCAATTACACCAGATGTTAATACTTGACTTTTCCCTCGATAGAGTATGTGGTCGATGCAAGTTGATGAACCCGCCTGTTCTCTGGTGGGGCGTTTGATGAGTGGGCGAAAGCCTAATTCGGCCAGTGACGAGGAGTAAAACAGGGAATCGTAATTATTGTTATTGATGGTATTAATGTTGAGATCTCCGACAATGAAGAAATTAGGGCTCTCTCGTTTGCTATCAAGGAAATCAGTCAGTTCGTCAGTGAACTGGATCGTGTCTCCCTGATGGTTTCTATAAATACCTAGTACATCATAGGTTTCCAATGCACGTTTAAGGCGTATGTGAATACAGGTGGCTTTGTGTAAGGCTATCATTTTAGTATCACTAAGGAATTCAGATTTCGCATATGCTATGATGCCGTCATTTTTATTTATATGAGCAGTAGTTGAGAGAACTTCAAAGCCCGGCAGTTGCTTGAGGATGGGACGACTTTGTAGGTGTGCTTCAGTGAAAATTATTAAGTCGTATGAAAAAATATTCTCGCCAGCCCACTCTAGGAAATTGGGAAAATTTGCGCTATACCCTCTAATGTTCATATGGAAAATAGTGAACTTCTGATCATGACACTTTACGAGTGACATATGATGATCAATCGAATCGTAATACCTATTTTCATCAGGGTTATTTTTAATATTTGCGCTAGTGATGTCTAATATATGGTTATTGTTCATCATGCTATTCGTGAGGTTAAGAAACAGCACTTCGAAACTATCGTGACTCTACTTCATCCTATCTATATCCTCCTCTCTGTGAATAGCAATCGGTGTGTGACTTTCATCTTTTTTCACGTAAATTCGAGTATCTTTTATCCATACAAACATGTAATTCAATGACCTAGCCTTAATCTTTGCTTTCCAAAGTAAATCCTTTTTCAAGACTGTCAAGTTTTCGTTTACATATATTCTATCGTCCGACCATGTACTACATATCTGTCTAGCCGAAGTCTTCTTAGTCTTCACTATCTTCATCATTTCGGCCGCCCCCTCCGCCGTAGGCAATCCTGCGAGTATTGCTCGTGGACGACCTGCAGGGGTTTTTCTTCCCACCCGGTAGGCGAACCTCGGGATGACGTCAAATTCCACAGATTTCGCGATAGCTTTGACTATCTCGACACAGTTCTCATTCGCTGTTTCAGGTACCCCTTGAATCTCCACGTTCGCTTTCCGACCATTTTGCTCCATGTAATCCACCTTCCATTGCAAATCTCGTATCTGGCCCTTCATTTTTTCTTTTTCACTCCGAAGGTCGACAATATCCTCCTTGAGTGATTTTATTTCGCTTGAAAACGAATCAAACTGCTCACTCATAAATTGGATTGAGTTCTGCATGTCCGCAAGCTTAGATTCGATCACAGCTATTCTACCTATTTTCGCCATGTCTCCCTTCATGTTGTCAACCGCTCTGATCAGAACAGATAACTTTTCGTTTATCCCATCCGTTGCCCTTTCATCACACACGGATTCTTCACTCTCCGATCCCGCCGATTCGCAGCCCTCCTTTTTACCTGAGCATTTGTCACATTTCCATTTGACTCGCAGCTCCTTCTTCATTTTTTTGAAGTTATCGATGAGGACCGAGAGCGCGCGGATAGAGCCCCTCCGCCTCTGCACCCACTTGGAGGCGAGCACTGAAACACTCGCCCGCTTGGGGGCGGGAAGGCCAATGGTCATCGGGCCGGAGGAGAAAGAGAACCCTAAAAAGGTAAAATCGGTGGAGGGCACTAGCCGACTTTTATCGACGTTGACGATCAGCCCGAGGCTCGGGAAGAGCTTTAGAGCCACGTCTCGATCACGTGAACAAGCTAAAGAGGAGCGCGCTAACAGCACAGAATCGTCAAGGTAATTAACAATAAAAATCCCTTGAGCGCGCAAGTGCGCCACGACGGGCCTCATTAACTTATGGAATACGTAGGGGGCCGTAGAAAGACCCATCGGCAGGCATGTCATTGAATATAAACGACCGCTAAAACGGAAAATTAAGAACCGTCGATCCGCCGGATGAACGAGGACCAAATAAAAAGCCTTGGAAAAATCTATGATGACGGCGAACATGTCCGGCTCTAAAAGGTGGTCCTCCAGCTTAAAATGGGGAGGCCGGAGAAAACGATTGAGGCCTTTCAGATTTAAAATAAAGCGGGCCTCGCCGTCGGGCTTGGGCACCGTAAAAACCGGCGAGAGGAAGCACGGCTCGGACGACGGGAAATATGTTAACTATAACCCCCAAAGACAGGAGTTCGGTGACCTGGGTGGTCAGAGGGGAGCCCCCCGTTACGGGGGGCGAGTGGGAAACGAAGGGGGCCACGGACAGGGGCGGGGGAGCGCCGGAAAAAGGGAGGCGGTAACCGCGCACCCATTGAAGAAAGTGACTCAGATTCCGAATCTGAAGCTAAAGGTGAATCTATTTCTATAATGAACTTGAATAAAAACATGGACAAGCTGATGAAAAAATTCGACGGGCTTAACAAAGAAATAGTGTCGGTCAGAAACTCCATGGGGTTTTTTAACGAGCAGTTTGAAGAGATGAAAAAATTAATGGAAGATTTTAAAAAGGAAATGAAGGGAGTAAGTGATGAGAATCAAGCATTACAAACTGAGAATGTGCGGATGAAGGAGGAGATAGCAGAGTTGCGAACACGTACAAACGAACCTGAACAATGTGCTTTATCTACGGCTTTTGAACTGAGTGGAATACCTGAGACGCCGAATGAGAACGTAACGGAGATAGTTTTATCTGTTGCCAGTAAAATTGGCATTTCAATGAGTAATACGGACATCTCATGTTATCGACGAAAGTTCAGAGTACACAAAGAGGCCTCCAGGCGAGTCTCTTCTGGGCTCGATCGTGGTCTTCTGATTGTAAACACTAATCTTGAGTTGATGAAACTTTGGATGACTAAGAAGAAAGAACTCAGGGACATTACGGCAAAGGACATCAATATTGTTTTTCCGGATAACAAAATATATGTCAACGAGCGTCTAACGGCTTACAACCGGAAATTATTCTGGTTGACAAGGCAAATTGCGAAGAAATACGAGTTCCGTTTCGTTTGGACGAACGGTGGGCGTCTTTGTGAAAAAGGATGATCTACCGGCCTCTTTCTCGATACGTATAAGGTGTGAAGATCAACTGAGGGGTCTCGACGTTCGTAAGCATATTTTCCGGGATTAGTTTAATTAAGACTTTATTATTGTGATTCAAAAGGTTAATTTTTCATAGAAGAAATGACATTTAATTTGTTAGAAAATGAGTTGGATTCGCTGAATAATCATCAACAATATGTTGCCCAATCTGCTGAGGAGTGCGAACTATTTCTTGATACAAAACCCAGTTTATTGATTTATTCTCTGAATATTCGAAGCCTGTCAAAAAACTTCGATGGTCTATTGGTGAATTTAACTCAATTTAAGAGGATGAAGTTTGATTTAATTGTATTATCTGAGGCCTGGCTTAAGGATAAAGAAGTAAACCTGCATAATATTGAGGGATATAGCGTGTTATATACTACTAGAAATTTTAATCAAAACAGCCGCGGACTTGTTGTATATTACAAAAATGATTTGTCCATAACGAATTTTACTGAATTGTATCTTGAGGGCAGTTCGAGTGTTAGTTTTGAGGTATCTAAATCTGGCTCTACCTTCACTGCGATTTGTTCTTACAGATCGCCGAGTTCGGATATGATTAGTACCAGCCAGTACTTAATTGATTTGGAGAATTATTTGAAAGCATGCAGAAATTGCACCTACTTTATTGGAGACATCAACATAAATATATTAGATCATACTAATAAGACTAGCGATGATTATTTAAATCTAATGTGTAAATCTAAGTTCGTTTCTTTAATAAATGGTGCAACTCGTTCTGACGCAAGGGGTATCCACGGAAGTTGTATAGATCATATATTTTCAAATGTTTTAGACCATAATGTTATTACATCCATTATTTATGAATCTAATATCACTGATCACCACTCATGTATAGTGCAACATCCTCTGAATTGCGATCTGCGGTATAGGAACATTAACAAACCGCCTTCAGTTAAAAAAGGTATAGATTATAAAAGGCTGCTCTCTGCCATACAATCTGTAAATTGGGATGGTGTCTATTCAAAATTGAATGTTGATGAGGCTGCGGATGAATTTATCAAAATTATAACAAGCTATACTGAGGGTTGCTCTGTTGTGCTTGGTTCAAAATTAAATCATAAATCGACTAGACTGAAGCCTTTGATAACTGGAGGTTTACTTACATCCGTTAGAAAGGAAGAGAAATTGCTGATGAAACTAAAGAAACAGCCATTTAATGTCGTTTTGCGGAAATATATTAATGTATATCAACATAAATTAAAAATCTTGATCAAGGATACCAAAAACGATTACATTAAACGTAAATTACAGTTGGTGGAGGGGGATGATTTCTGAGATTTGCGTTGATGGCCGAAGTATTAGTTGTAACGAAAACTTGTCACTTGTTGCTTCATCTTTCAACAAGCACTTTGCCTCGGTAGGTGAAACACCATTATAGAAAAATTCCGAATCGCAATTATTCTGATAATTACAACCCGCGTACTACTACTAATATTAGGGATCTTACTGCCTTTAAGGAAGTTACGTCAGATGATATAGTCAGAGCTATGAAATCTCTAAAAGGAGGTTCAGGCCCTGGGGATGATGGAATCACTGTTCAAACCTTGATGAAATTACAAGAGTTTATCGTGGCTCCGTTGCAATACCTCAGTTTCCAAACTGGTTGTTTTCCAGAGCGCTTTAAGAGGGCACTAGTTACCCCGTTGTTCAAAGGAGGGAAGGATAAAAGTTTAAATAATTTCAGACCAATTTCATTATTAAGTAATGTGGCAAAAATATTTGAAAAAT
This sequence comes from Cyrtorhinus lividipennis, assembly GCA_019603395.1. Classification (NCBI taxonomy): domain Eukaryota; kingdom Metazoa; phylum Arthropoda; class Insecta; order Hemiptera; family Miridae; genus Cyrtorhinus; species Cyrtorhinus lividipennis. The sequence continues at coordinate 18,780,632 of CM034006.1, forward strand.
GCGTCAAAATACAGGTACTAGCGCATTTAAGGGCAAATAATTTATTGTCAGACACACAGTTTGAATTTCTCGAGGGTCGAGGTACTCAGGGTGCCATTGCTTGTTTAAATTCTGAAATAGCAAAGGCTCTTGACTCGAAAGAAAAAGCTATTGCCATCTATTTAGATCTAGCTAAAGCCTTCTGTGGTGATCGAGTTCCCTTATTCTTATTCTACTTCGGTTCTTCCCACTTCTTGAACGCCTTTGTCGATAAGACTGTTATCTATTCAGTATTCACTCGATTCACGTTTCTAACAATTCTGATCTTATGCTACTTTCCTTTTGTTAATAAAAACCTATCCATAGGTAAAACTCGTTTTCATCACAACAATTTTATTAACAAAAGAAAACGCGTCTTAGTAGCTACATGACTCAACATGGAGAAGTATTTGAAACCAGATAAATTCAGTGCAAACCCAGATTCTCCTACTTCTGGTAAGGAATTCACACATTGGTTGAAGACTTTTGAAAACTTCATTGATGCATCTTTGGAACCACTGAACGATGATGACAAACTGAAGGTGCTTGCAAATTTCTTATCATTCAGCGTTTATGAACTAATCTCAGACAAAACGACATACGAGGATGCTATCAAGACACTCAAGGACGTGCTAATAAAACCTAAAGGTGAGATATTTGCTCGACATTTATTAGTAGTGAGAAATCAAAAGCAAGGAGAAGGTGTTGATCAGTATATTCAGGCCTTGAAACTGCTGGGCAAGGATTGTGATTTTAAACCAGTTTCTGCTGAGGAACATAAGAACCAATACATCCGAGACTCTTTCATAAATGGGTTGCTTTCACCCCAAATCCGCCAGCGCATTCTTGAAGAAACTAAAACATTAAGTTTGGAGGAAGTTGTCCAACGTGCACAAGCCCTTGAGCTAGCTCAAAAACAAGCAGATGGCTACACTCATGGTGCTAGTGACCTTACCTGTGCAGGCACTAGTGCTGTACCAAGAAGTGTCCCAAGTACTGGCAATGATAGTGAATGTTTTGAGGATGTTTGTGCTGGTATGCGAGCTAGTAAAAACAAGTGCTATTTTTGTGGATTTGATCGGCATCCTAGATCATCATGCCCCGCTCGTGAATCAGAATGTGGGAACTGCCTTCTTAAAGGGCATTATGCTCGGGTTTGCCGTAAGCCTAGGAAAGATTATAAAAAGTCCGAACCGGTTGAGCAAGTCTCTGCTTCTATTCTTGCTTCCATCAACAGCTGCTTCCTACCCCAGTTAAGCCATGCAGTACTTTCAGGATCTGTTAATGGAATACCCTGCTGCTGTTTGGTAGATACTGGAAGTTCTGGTAGTTTTGTTAGCCGACTATTTGTGGATAAGATGAATATTCCTATCAATCCGAGTGAGGGTCGGGTGTCTATGGCATCTACTTCCCTATGGACCAGAGTTGAAGGATACGTTCTTGTTAAGCTTGAAATTGACAAACATACATACCCAAACTGTAAGCTAGCTGTTTTGAATGAACTTTGCTTAGATGTACTGATAGGCCATGATATATTGAAGGAACACTCAAACATTCTGATGAACTTTGGGGGTGACAAGGCAACTCTCTCCATTTGTTCGTCAATTGCCAAGGTGGAGGCTCCACACCTATTCAGCCATCTTTCATCAAAATGTCAACCAATTGCAATCAAGTCACGCCGATACTGTGATGCAGATCAGAAATTTATTGAAAAAGAAGTCGCAAGGATGCTTGCAGATGGTGTTATTGAACCCAGTAATTCTCCATGGAGGGCACAAGTTCTAGTTGTGGATGGAAATAATAAAAGAAGACTCGTGATTGATTATTCGCAGACCATAAATAAGTAGGTATACCTTGCTTGACGCTTATCCATTGCCAAATATTGATGTGTTGGTTCGAAAAGTAGCCAACTACAAACATTTTAGCACAGTCGATTTGAAAAACGCTTACCACCAAATCCCAATCCGAGAAGAAGAAAAGAAGTTCACAGCTTTTGAAGCTAAAGGAAAGCTGTATCAGTTTACACGCATTCCATTTGGAGTGACTAATGGAGTAGCCTGCTTCCAGCGTGTAATGGACCAAATTATAACAAACGAGAATCTCACTGGAGTGTACACTTACCTGGATGACATCACAGTTTGTGGAATGGACAAACAAGATCATGACCAAAACCTTAACAAGCTGATGGCTGCTCTTGATAAGTTGGACATTGAAATAAACAAAGCAAAAAGCGAATTCAACTTAACAGAAATAAAACTGCTTGGCCACCTTGTTTCTCACAGCTCAATCAGACCAGACCCATCTCGTCTCTCTCCACTGTTGGATATGCCACTTCCCCGTGACTAAATCCTTGAAGAGAGCACTTGGCTTCTTTGCGCACTACTCCAGGTGGATTCCAAGATTTTCCGACGAGATCAGGAAGCTGATTGACAGCAATAAGTTCCCACTTGGTCCTGAGGCTACCTCAGTTTTCAAAAATCTAAAGCGAGAAATAGCTGAGTCAGCAGTCACCACTATTGACGACTCTCGGCCTTTGGTGGTTGAAACTGATGCTTCACAATATGCCTTGGCTGCCACACTGAGCCAGGATGGCCGACCTGTCGCGTTCTTCTCCCGCTCCTTGAATAAATCAGAAATTAGTGGATATCCATCAATAGAAAAGGAGGCTGCAGCAATTGTTGAGTCTTTGCGACATTGGAGATCTTTTCTACTTGGAAGACACTTCCAACTTATCACAGATCAGGAGGCCTTATCTTTTATATTTGATCGGAAACATTCAAGTAAAATAAAAAATGAAAAGATAACGAGATGGAGATTGGAGTTGGCACCGTTTGTGTATGATATAACTTATCGACTTGGCGTGGAAAACACTATTGCTGATACAATCTCGCGTATCTGTAATGCTGCCAATGTAACTGAACTGTTCCAACTTCATCAGTCATTGTGCCACCCTGGAATAACCCGCATGAATCATTGGCTCAAGCGCAAAAATCTGCCATATTCTATTGAGGATGTCAGAAAAATGACAGCAGACTGTGCAGTTTGTGCTGAAGTGAAGCCTCGTTTTCTAAAAAGCTCTGGGACTCTGGTGAAAGCTACATCTCCTTTCGAGCGAATAAACATTGACTTTAAGGGGCCGATCCCATCCAAAACACGAAATTTTTATATCCTCACTATTATAGACGAGTTCTCGCGTTTTCCATTTGCATATGCGTGTCATGATGTTTCAGCTGCTACTGTGGTCAACTGTCTGAAGAACCTCTTTTGCTTGTTCGGGACCCCAGCATTTGTTCATTCTGACCGTGGGGCTTCGTTCATGTCCAAGGATGTCAAGAATTTTTTGCACACTAATGGAATAGCAACAAGCAGGACCACGCCGTATAATCCAGAGGGAAATGGTCAGGTTGAACGCCTCAACAGTACCTTGTGGAAGACCATTAATCTGGCTGTTAAAACTCAAGGCTTGAAAGTCGAAGATTGGGAAAGTGTACTTCAAGAATCACTTCATGCCATAAGATCCTTATTGTGTACGGCAACAAATTGCACACCACATGAAAGATTTTTCGTTCATCAGCAGCGTTACTCTTCCATCGTGGTTGGCCCCTGGGCCAGTATTCGCCAAACGGAATGTCAAACACAGCAAATATGAGGATTCTGTTGAAGAGGTTGAGTTATTGGAAGCAAATCCACAATATGCCCTCATCCGACGAAAGGATGGATCTGAAACTACGGTACCATTGCGACAACTGGCACCTAGGGGGACTCCAATAACTACTGATGTTCTCAACCAGCAAGAGCCCCCAGCTCCTATCAAAGCGCAAGAAGAGAATTCAACTTCAGAAATGAACACGCCGTCTCAGGATACTCTACCCAACGATGATGAAGTTCCAGCCCAAGAGGAAGCTCCAACCCTTCCAGTTGATACTCCTATTTGTAGACCTCAACGACAGAGAAAACCACCCATATATTTGAGAGATTATGTTACAGAATAACTTTGATTTGGACATCTCTGTTCTATTTGCTATTTACGTTTTATAATACTTAATTTTTAACACATCGGGTGAATGTGGTGATCGAGTTCCCTTATTCTTATTCTACTTCGGTTCTTCCCACTTCTTGAACGCCTTTGTCGATAAGACTGTTATCTATTCAGTATTCACTTAATTCACGTTTCTAACAATTCTGATCTTATGCTACTTTCCTTTTGTTAATAAAAACCTATCCATAGGTAAATCACAACACCTAGGAACCAGAAATCTCGAAAATACACATTCGAATGGGTAGATAGGTACCCATTTTGACCCATAAACTCATCCAGAGGGCGCCGATCGTTCCAGGATCCACCTCATAGGATTCAGCGTCCAAAATTTAGTGGAAAATGATACCCCGTACGCCTAGGTACCAGAAATCTCAAAAACACATGTACAAAATGAGTAGATAAATACCTATTTTGACCCATGACTTCTTCCGGTGGGTGCCAATCGTTCCGGACCCGTCTCATTGGATTCAGCGTCCAAAATTTAGTGGAAAATGATACCCCACACGCCTAGATTGCCAAAAATCTCGAAAATCCACTTTTCGAAGTACACATTTTAACCCCTACCCTGCCCAGGGAGGAAGAGGAAGAAGACGAGAAAGGGCGGAGAGGGCAACCGAATAGACAGTTGTGGAAGGGCAGGCGTAGAAAACCGTGTGACCTTGCTCTTCTCCGCAGCACCCGGCTCCGCTATCGCCCAAACATTCGCCGCTCCTTTTGTATTATTTTTACGAGGCATCCCCCACAAGTAAAGACGTTTTTTGGGAATCTAAACCTTCTCATATCGCGTCCCCTGATTCAATTTCGTTCTTGTATTCATTCATCCTTTTTCCACGTTTTGGACAGATTTCTTTCATTTATCCCGAATGATTTTAATTACTTTGGATCGGATGAATTGGATCGCTTTTAGCAACTGGTTGAATGTCTGATTTTATTGGATCGACGCGTAGGTTTCACGAGTCCAGATTCGACATTCAGGGCCAACACCCAGACCGGTTTACTTTCATACACTCACATCCGCACTCCATTTCTAATGTTTGAGCAGAAGTGACGTCATTTACGACGCATATACACTTAATCTGATTTTTATATTATCATAACTGGTTTATTAATCCATCCGCAGTCGATCGGGTGTACTTTTGGATCACCGATCCTGTGATGTACTGATTTCGTGATCATAGATTATGATCAGATTTTGTGATAATGATTCCGCCATCGTTCTTCCCACGTCTTTCATCGGCTCCAAGGTCGAGCGACGAAGGGGTTCGGGAAAGGTCGGGGAGGACTCCGAGTGGGCAACGGGAGTTCGGCGGAGATCAGGCCCCCGGGGACGAGTGCGCGGCCTCCGCCCCACTACGGGCCCCAAGTGGGAGTTCGAGTTCCCCGGCGGCCCTCCCGTCGCCCCTTCCGAAATTCGTCCGGATTGGCGACCACTGGTCGTCGTCTAGGTCAAATACCAGTTTAACACTACCAGATACCTGATCATTCGAATTCAACTAGGATATATTTTTAGGCTAAATACAGTCCTAACTGAATACATCGTGTATATGCAAGCAATTCTACTCTTTTTGGTTTATTATTCATTAAATGATAAAGTTGAAACTGGAGATCGATCTCTCCGATTCGCCCCAAAATTTGACAAGTTTCTCAAAATATCTAGATTATTCCTCAACGCAGAGCAAAAGTTTGAGAAAAACAGTACGGGGCTCCAATCAATTTAGCGTCCAACATGTGGAAAATGACACTTCACTGTTACATTCCTATGAAATCCCGAGAATCGAGTTCCAAAGAACACATTTTAACCCCTACCCTGCCCAAATTTGGTCCGATCGGCCTGAAAAGTTTTGAGGACCAACTAGAGCCATGAACGGGCCCCTGACCCAAATTTCAGATTTTTAGAAAATTTTCTACTACCAAAGTCGGCGTACGGCGGACGGACATCTGACTTTTTTTGATCTAGACGCCTTGAAAAATTTTGGGCCGAATCGGAAAGATTGACTTTTGCATGAGAACATAGGTTGATTATTCAAGGAATAACCAACCAAAATTACTGCACCAATAAACTGACTGGACCAATAATAATAACCATTAATTTCGTAGGATATTATGTGATCGCAGCGGATCATGCCGGTTGTGTTGAACACAAATGCGGGTGTGCATCCACTGTATTTTCCGTGTTTAATTGAAATTCATTTATTTAAAAAAAGTGATATAGCTAAAGTACAAAAGAGGAAGCAAGTTAGAAGATAACCAAACAAGATATAGATTGACAGAAAAACTGGAAAAGGAGAAACAGCGGCTCAAAGGAGTAGAAAGAATGGAAGATGAAGGAATGAAAGAAATAGGGTGAATGTTGACTGTTGTGTCATTTATGAAAACTTATATTCATTGTTTTTTGTGCTGCGTTAGTGGAATGATTTAGCAGAGAAATGAATGATTCTAACAAAATTTGTTAGAATCATTTAATATGAGCCATCGGCAGTGACAAACCTACGAACACAGTAAAGAGAGATATTACATAACTAGGTACTTTTATCTAATGTCTTTAATTTATTTACACCTATTTTTGTTCAATTTTGCAGGTATAAGAGGATTTTGGTGATCATCTCTCATTCTCAGGACTTTATGAACGGAATCTGCACGAATATTATTCACTTGAATAAGAAACGGTTAAAATACTATACTGTGAGTATTTCCATGTGATTTATTCACTTACTGTCACGTTTGTTGTTGATTAAAAAAAAAAATGTATTTAATATTTTTTTTCAAAGGGTAATTACGACGCTTTTGTCCGCACGAGGTTGGAACTGTTGGAGAATCAGATGAAGCAGTACAACTGGGAACAGGATCAAATAGCTCATATGAAGGTAGGTCGGTAAATTGTACCTTGTTGAAATTTCCCACGATAGAGTACGCGCTTGAAGAGTTGAGAAGAAATGGGTTTAAGGCGAATTATTTTTAAACTCTTCAGATGACAGTTTTGTGGCGAAATGACTGTTCCCTCTCATCAGTGTTTCATTTGTGATTTTATTTACCACTTTACAAAGCATTTACGTCAAATAGTTCATGAAATCAGTGGAGTATTTATTTTTGAGCTCTTGAAACGAATTTACGGTCAATTTGGGCCATCTTTTTTGGCTGCCCAACGTCATCAAGCCAACAAGTGCAACCGTAAGGGTTCTTTTACGCCTTATAAACTATGTCCATATATTCTTACCTTCACCGAATTGTAACAACTAAAACCTGAAGAGCTGTAGAACATGCATAGATGGTAGATGGTAGCAGACACCTAGAGGAGGTGTTTGAGCCTGGTGGCTTGTTGTGTTTCTCTTAGGTGTCTCATTTTTAGTTCATAAACAGTCCCAGCCCCCCGATGAGGGTTGTTAGGTTGCGGACTAACTTTTTGCAGGGTATGGTTCTCATTGCTGTTTGTGTCCCATGGGATGTGAGTGCTGGGCACTCAGAGATTATATGAGTTGCAGTTTCATCTACTTCCTCACAGAGTCCTGCTTATTTAGAGTCAGAAACAACAACAGAGTTGTTGATTGAGTCACCCCTACGCGGTTAAGGTGAAAATGCAGAGGAGCGAAGCCTTTAGCTGTTAGTAGGGCCAACTTTTAGGTCACTGCGCTTAAGTCTGAGTAGGTCCATGGTGAGTGTT